>WAAD01000302.1:1520-14658 GCA_013389945.1 Fregata magnificens | reverse complement strand
CTGACAAGCACAACAGAAAGATGCCTGCAATGCTTTGGCTAACCCTCTGGATAAACAAAGCCTAGGTTGACCACTTTTCAAAATATGAAAAAAAAGCCTTAAGAAAATATGAGAAAGAATATGACTTGTTTGGTTTTGTTTTCTTTTCCTTTTCCCAGAAGCAAGATGCTCTATTTTTACAATAAAATTTTACCTGAGAAACTCAAATGCAGAGGTACGAACTAAGATATTATGAAGCAGAAGCCTTCAATATGGCAGAGCTAATTTGATGCTTTTTTTTTTTCTTAAATTACACAGACATTTAAACACTGACCCTGCAAGCACACACTTAATTTTGCATAGCAAATATTGTAACTGCCCTCAGTGAAATATGCTTGAATATAAAGTTAGCCACATATATAACCATGTAAGGGGGACATTTTAGAGGAATTCATTAGTAATATCTACAGTGGCAGATAAAATCACTTGATTATGTCCACACAGGGCAGTGGTACCCTACTGANCTAATTTGATGCTTTTTTTTTTTCTTAAATTACACAGACATTTAAACACTGACCCTGCAAGCACACACTTAATTTTGCATAGCAAATATTGTAACTGCCCTCAGTGAAATATGCTTGAATATAAAGTTAGCCACATATATAACCATGTAAGGGGGACATTTTAGAGGAATTCATTAGTAATATCTACAGTGGCAGATAAAATCACTTGATTATGTCCACACAGGGCAGTGGTACCCTACTGAGAGACCCCCAGGTCAGCACCCAGTGATTCAGCTATACTCATCTTGATCCAAGTTGCTACCTCTGCTTGTCCCTGAACTGTGTTGCCCTTCCAGCTTGCTTGGTCATAGCTATGACATCTCAGTGTGCCGCTGGAGTGCAGACACTTCCCAATTATTCACCAAAAGACAGTGTGGAACTTTTAGGCCAGTAGCTGTGATACTGATAATGACTGTAGAGACCATCACAAGCAAACATTAATTTATAGGTGTCCGAGTTATTCTGTCATTCATATCTGCACACATGTTTATGCACACCTTATAAAGAAAGAGGCTGATAACAGTATGCTGAGATTATATTAGGATAGAAATTTCTACTGAGATAAAGTTGGGAAGACTATTTTATTCCGAATCAGTGTTACTAAATTTTTCAATTTGTTCCTTTAAAATATTTAACAGTTCTTTGTTTAATTGAAAGTGAAAAACAATGACAAAAATGTCACCGTGTGTAAGCTATGTTCACTGTAACTCTTGGCTACCTTGACAGCTTAAATTATTTGGGTCACATTTATTTTAGAACGAGAGGAAACAATTCCGTCTGAAATCAGTAAGTACTGTGTGCTCCTTCTTTAGATATAAATTTACCCTTCTCATCAAAACACTTTTGTCAATGAGAAATATAGCCTGTCCCACTTATTTGCCAAGTAAGCCTTACTTAAATAAATTCAGTTGTATGGTACTTGAGAAGTAAAAAATCTGAAAATAATATGTGAAAATACTTAGGTGAAAAAATCCTCTAATGTGAAGATGATAAAGCCAATACATTGACATTCCCATAATCAAAAGCACACAATAAGACATTCCTGTGGGATCAATCAAAGCTTGAATATGTGATTTTTGCAAAACTATTCTGGAACATTTTTGCAGTCAGCACCAGATATGTTAAAATACATACTGCAGCTTCACACGTCTAGCCCAGAACTACAGACCTACAAAGTATCGAAACAGATATGTTTCTGCATTTCATTGTAAACATTCATATTTTATTTTAGTTAGTACCAACAAGAAAACAACTTATCACAACAATAATCAACCGAGGAAGAAGAATTTTACTCCAGTGAGATACAAAACCATATGCCGTGAAAAAGTATTATTAGAAATACCTTGTCTGGTAAAAAAGAAATTAAAATAGTACAGCAACAATAAGGCAATGGCAATGAAAGGCGGAGGCTCTCTTGCTTTAAAGACATACTGTGGACTGACTCCTGAAAGCCCAAGTTAATATTTACTAACTCAAAGCACATTCAATAGCTTCAGTTTTTTTTTCTTTTAGTGGGGCCACTGCTCCTTTTGTTTGAAGACAGAGCAAAGCTGTGAATATTGCCTAAGAGCAAAACTAAACCAGAAGTAAATGACTTTTAATGTGAGACCTTCAACCTCAATTCCAGTTCCCCAGAGGCCATCTTTGACTCCTTCTCACGTAATGCTCTCACAGATGTCAACTGGGGATAAAGATACTTCCACAAAGAAATAGATGAAGAAACTGCTGCAGAAAAAGGTGAGCTTACAAGTCTCTTTTGACACTGGTGAAGCAAAGTTAGGGCAGTATAATTCAGAATGGCCAACTTAAGTAAATGCACTGTAGGAGGTTAACAGTGACTACAGATAGCAAGGGCAAACCCATAGCTGTTCAACGAGTCAGTGAAGGCTACTGCTCAGGTAAAGTAGTGCTCAAAATTAATTAATTTTGGGTGTTATGCAACACTTGACTGTTCAAAATGTATTTGTTAGTGTACCGTGTTACTGGGCCCTTCTGAAGACTTGCTCTAACCCAGTCAAAACAAAAAAAAAGATATTAGAAAAGAGCCATTTTACATGGATAAATTACTGTTCCTCCCTGTATCATAAGGGAGTCAGGAGGCAAAGGAAAAAAGTCAGACTTTTTATTGTCTTAGTGACTGATGCAAGCAGTGCAAGTGTTAAGGTTGCCAGGAGTTAAGAACGAACGTCCCAGAAAAGGAATGAAATTAACCTCTTCCCTGATATGGACTGAATATTTGAGCTGAATTTTTATTAACTTTTTATTCCGCTTCTGGAGCAAGAATTCCACTTCTTTTAATAGGTATTTTGTTTGAATTGAAACTTGTTTCATATCCATTGTGGTCTTTCATAATCACATAAAGGTTTTGCATGAATTTATAATATATATAGTAATTTTTCAAGTAAATGGTTTATATTTAAGTTTAACACAGCACTACTTTCCTCCATCCCCATACCTTCTCAAAAGTTAGAACTGGACTTTTCAATTTCACAGCTAAGTAAGAATTAAAAAACTTATGTTTATTGATATGTTATATGTTTTATTTATTTATTATGTCAGTTTACATCTTTGCATCTATGTTGTTCATTGTATATCTCAGCATTCATATGTTTGAGACACCTTCTCATCTGTGGCTTTTGAAATGCATTCCCTCACTGTTTTCACTCTGACTGCTAACATTAGGTGGTTTTGCCCTTTGGTCATGAAAGAGTCAACAAGGCCTCTGAGATAGGTTTAGTTAATGACATGTGAATACAGCAAATAAAAAGAAATTAAAAAATGCTAGGGATATCATATCCTATTAAAGCAGTGATTAGATATTTGGTGGTTCACCTTCAGTTATGAAAGATAACTGAAGGAATGGAGCTTTCATAATTTATCACGATTTAGAGTAGATCTCAGCATAACACAAACATGTCCTTGCACACCATTTATCAAAGCAAAAACTAGATACAAATGAAATGCATACCATAAAGGTATAATTATAAGTGCAACCATTTAACAAAATACTTGTATTTTAAAAGTGTGTAACAGTCTCACATAAATTAACTTCCCCATGGAAAGCTATTTTTCTACTAGTAATTCAAAAAGTAATGTTAATATTATTTAAAGTCACTGAACGTTATTTACTAGAATCTAATAGAAAACTCTTACCTAAAACAATGTTAATAATTACAAATCTCCTTATCAATTGCTCTGTTAAATGTTTCATATTTCGTTTTTTACTACTTTCATGAAATTCACCAAGATTATTGTCATAAGGGAAGGATACCAGAAAATTTATACAATATTTATCCCACTGCCTTATCTAGCAACTGAACTTGCAAAGTGTTTGTGTGTGGATTAAGTAAGACTCTTGCTTTTATTAGCTGCACAAAAATGAGCCTGCCCTTCACATCTGCTTCTTCTCAGTCAAAAAAAGTCATGTCAACTATTACAGGTTGTTCATATACACTTTAAACACCCTCATGAAAAAAATATACTTCTTTAAACTGGAAAGGTAACATCTCTCTTTTTCATCCTCTTGCAGCACAAAATACTTATTGAAAGATGATAATTCAAGTGATTTAGACATTAAGTTTATCAATGAAATAAAAAATGAAACTCTATTTTCCCATACTTTTAAAAATAATACTTGAAATACTTGATTTGTTCCTCATAAATCAGAGAATCACTGCATCATAAGGAGTACTTTTGTACAGAGGACTTTTGCCTGTGTGTAAGTTTGTCTCTGTACAGATTTATCTTAGTTTAGGAAGCACCTACATAGCCCAAGATGACATTAAGTATAGCATAGCATATAGAAAGTTATTATGCTGTTATTATGTCTTTGTCACACATTTATTGATTTGGTATACTAATATTTTATTTGAAAAAACGTTTGATAGAACCTTGCTATCCTTGCTAGATCCTTGATATTATTATATTATAATAATTATTTTTCTTCCCTAATCTATCCTGTAGAAGTAGAATCCAGAAAGGCTTTCACTCATCTGTATATGTATAAAAGTCTAAATTCACATTCAGCTGTAGAAGACAAAATAGATTCTAGACTAAAATATCTATCTCACAGTTACAGAATAAATTAAAGTTATGTCTGGATCTTCAGGAAATAGTAGATTTGAGACAATGTTAATTCTAGAGATAAGTTAGATTGCTAACACAAGTACAAAGAGTTTGTCAGAAATTACTACTGCCTTTTAAATTGTGCTTGTGTTTAAAGTCATGATGTCAGGAAAAATACAGAAGGCAGAGGAAACATTGCTGTAAGAATGTTCATCAAAAAAAAGTTACTCCCATATGTCACTACAAAGCTAGCAGCTGTGTTGATGAAATCACAATTCCTTTTGGTGACATCCATATGGAATGTAGAGCTTTGACATTACCCTTCAGTAAAAGCTGTGGTCTGATTTTCTGCATGTGACTGTATTAGGCAATTGTCAATTCTATTTGATATTTTATTCCAAAATAAAAATGTTATGGGGCATATATCTACATGAAATCCAGAGTTACATTTGGTGTGAAATACATTGTGGTGGGCTTTGTTCCTCAAGTAAAAATTTGTCTGAGTCACAAAAATCATAGATTTATGGAATCATAGAGTGATTCAAGTTGGAAAGGACATTAGGAGGTTTCTCGTCCACCCTCCTGCTCAAAGCAGGGTCAGCTACAAGACCAGATCAGGCTGCTCAGGTCTTTGTTCAGTTAAGTCTTGAAAACCTCCAAGAATGGAGACTGCAGAGGCCCTCTGGACAATCTGCTCCAGTGCTTGGCTGTCCCAAAGATGGTTTCATATAGAAGCTTACATCAGAAATTATCTGTCCCAAATTTTCTCAAACTGACTTGAATTTTCTACTTGTTAACTATCAGGAATGTTCTAAATTTTATTTCTGTTGTACTCTCCTGGGGGCTTTGTTTGTTTTTTGAGTGCAAAGTCAAGACAACTTCTGGAGTATCTTGAGAAAGCAGTTCTGCTTCCTTTATACTTCTCATAGATCTTGTGATCTGTTAATCCTTTTAAGAACTCCACTTTGTGATTCCTCAAGTCTGGAAATGACCCTTTTGCATCACAAGAGAAGAAATTTGAAATTATGAAGGTGCCCATTGCACAGGGAATTTCACTGAATCTAAACCACACAATATTTTCAGAACAAGTCAGTAATCCAGTCATCGTCACTGACAGTAACAGCATATCCTTTTTCCACACTGTGAGTGATGAAATGCCCTTGATGCCCTGCCATGAAGATAACAGGGACATTATGATATAGTAAATTCTTATAATCAAGGTGCATAAATAAAATTATATGCAAGTCATACTAGACAGCCATAATAATTGTTTCTGACTTAATTAAGCTATAGATCAGTATATGACATACTCAGTGTAGACAATAAGTGGAAAAGAAGTCAGAGATGTTGCTTCCTCCCCATGAATGCCTATTGCATTTTGAAATACTAAGAAAAGTCAAGGGAAAAAACAGGGAGCTGAGAGAATCAGGAAAGACTAAGGAAAAGCTACAGATCATTTAAATACAGGGTTTAAATATGTGAGGGTGACAGAGCATTGGAACAGGCTGCCCAGAGAGGCTGTGGAATCTCCTTCTCTGGAAATATTCAGCCCCGCCTGGACGCAGTCCTGTGCACCCTGTTTTAGGTGAACCTGCTCAAGCAGGGGGGTTGGACAAGATGATCTTCAGAGGTCCCTTCCAACCCCAACCATTCTGTGATATCATATATATCAAAACAGAATCACATACAGAACAAGTTGCTGCACATCCATTATTTAATTCAAAATTTCTTATTTGTGCCTGTCTTTATTTGCTGTTTCTTGCTGCCAGTTATATGAAAACAAGGTGAATAAACACTCTTCATATTTAACGTGAAGAGTTTGTTGGAGATCATAAAATGGTATAGGGAACAAATAGATATCAAAGAAGAGTAAATAAATGGCAACAGGCTGTACCTATTATGTGGCCTATCATCTTTCCTTAATTGTCACACCTGACACTACAAAAGTGAGATTACCAGAATTTCTATGTTAAATTAAATTAGGCTAATGAAGGTAACTGGAAGAGTCTGCCAGTAGTCACAAATATGAATGTACAAACAGCAAAGGCAAGAGGATTTTAAAAAGTAGATTATACTTCACGCTCTCTATTCTATGATATATATAATTCACCTTAACAACGGATGAGATTGTCAGGGCTCTAGATGCACTAACAGGCCATAACTGCCCTGAGGAACCTCACCTGGGGCCTCCACCCACACCCCTGCCCATGGCCACATTTAAGCTCAGGACTGGGTATTTGCTCCCTGCCTGGGCTGTGCTGTGGGTGTGCCTGTGTGGAGCCTCAGCTCTGGCTGGGACTGCTGGGCAGACCCTGCATCACTGCTGTATGTGGCTGTTGGTAGATCCTGTTACCAGCTCTCTCTGCTGTGTTTGGATCCTGTGTGGGACTGTGCCCCACTGGTGAGGGTCACCAGCCTGTGCTGGGGTCACCCTTGGCTGCTGGCTTGTCCCCCTTCATGGAGGTGCACTGCTCTTGCTGCTCCCTGACAGATGCAGATCCAAAATCAGTAAGTACTGCCAGCAGGAGTGATATCCTTCCAGGTCACAGAAGGGGAGGGTGGAGAAGCCAGCCCTCTAGTTAAAGCTGCATGTGAGCCAGAGTGAGTTTTCTGTCTCTCATCCTAAGCAGCTCTGTCAGTTGTAATAATATGATTTAAAAAAAAAAAAATTGGGTTCACAAATTGTAAAAGATTCTTGCTCAGAGCATCTACTAAGAACTATTTTTTTAATGAGGTTTACAATGTTGAGGCTTTTCGTCAGTAAAAGCAGAATTCAGTAGTACAAAAACCTAAAAAAACCCCAATAAAAAGCTAGAAAGTATCCATTTGCAAAATACCTGGATGGTGGAGTGTTTGTCATACTCCAGCTCTGCCCAGCTTGACTTTAAACAGCTAACACAGTTTGAATTCCCTAATAACAGAGCATTCAAACCTTGACTACATAGCTGTTTCATAAGGTCTGCCACTGTTGCTCTTTCAGTGTCACTTAGTGGTGGCAAGCTGAGTGCAGAGAGGTCACAAGATGTTTTGTCATGCATGTCAGCTGGCTTTGGTCTCAGAAGTCGGAGACGCCATGGCATCAGGAATGCCAAGAGCCAGCCTATGCAAGCATTCCCCTCATAGCTCACATTGCTGGAGCAGCACCCTGTGGTAGCAGTGAATGTTAAGAGACTATAAATATGGCAAGAATTCAGAAAGTAGACAAGATTTTGAGGCTGTCTCAGGATTTGGATGATTGTGTAAATGTTATTGGGAAAGCTTAAAAATTAAAGCAACAGCTGATTTTTCATTGGAGAATCAAGTAATAGCAAACAAAATTAATCTCACAGCTCATTTCAGAGTACCCACCGATTGAATGGCAAAACTGACTATTTTTGTACATACAGTAGCATACTGCTACTGTTAAAGTATACACACGTAAATAGAAATTTTCTGCATTGATGCTTCAGCTTGCTGCTTTGTAAATAACACCTGCCTTTTTTTAGTACTTAGCATATATGGTAGTAACTATATGGCACACTGAAGTCCTGTGTGGAGACATCTGAACTCTGCAAGTTATCATGGCATTTTGCCTAAGATGTTGTCTCACTCTCCTGCAGGTGTAGCTTCCTGGAGCAAGCTTACTTGGCTGTACTGGTCCCAGTACCTGAACTAGGTTGCTCAAGAGATAGCTTGTCTTACTGCTTTGTATAACAAATTGTCTGTCAGCTACTGGAAAGCAAGACACTTGACAAGTGTTTCAATACGTGTATGCCATGTCTAATGATTATGAAGGATGCCTATTACACTTAAAAATCAAATTATTTCTAAATGAAAATGTTCAAAGTACCTGTATCATAGTTTCTTATGAATTTCTTTGTTCACATAATAAACACAATTGGAGGTTTTTAATTTTACACCATTTTATTTCTTCTTTTTCAGTATGGTGCAAATTATTGTACTGAACAGATTACATTCAGGGAACTGAATGGATTCCCTGATGACTGTATTTTAGAAGCCTTTTGACTATGTGTTATATAGTAAAGGAAACAATACACATTCAGTGTTAAATCATGATATAAAAGCATCTATAAAACTGACTGCTGGGTTTTTAAAATGACTTTTAAATCTTGATTCATTTCCCTGAATACATCACTTCTGAGAATCAGACCGAGATAGGTGTCTGGCTACAACTGTAGTTGTTGAACTACACAAATTTGCACCTTCACTTGCTCAATGAAGTCCCAGTTTCAAAGTCCAAACATTACTTGGCAGTCACAAAAAAACCTGACAAATTTTACTGCTCCTGTTGGATATCAAGACTAGCATAAGGAGAGATTTACGGAAGTTTAAAAGATAATAAATATTCCCATATAACAGCTGAAAATAACATTTCACTTATGCTATAAGAAAAAAACAAAACAAAGATGCTGATATTCAAAACAGAAAAATACATATGGCTAAGTGTAGCTTACAAATATGTAATCTAAATCCTTAACAGTGATGTTCCAAATTAAAATTAATTAAATTTATTAAATTAAAAATCTTCCATTTACATCTATGGTAGCACTACCACATCTCTTCTTAGGAAGTGCTGTGAAGGAATTTACAAACAAGAAATCATTTTTTTACTACCAACAAAATCCTTGCATCAACTGTCTTAGGAGGCATGGTGGTGCTGGTTGATGGTTGGACTTGATGATCTTAGAGGTCTTTTCCAACCTTAATGATTCTATGATTTTATGATTAATTCCCAGGCAGAAAATCTATATTAAGTGGAGATGAAGCTGTGAGTATATTTCTCAAATGTAAGCATACAGAAGATGTAGTGTTTGTCCCAGACTAAGTACTAAGATGTCAGGAAATTCAAAGATGAAGTCATACTTAGAGAAAAACCCAATGCTTTGAACTAACCATGGTCTATTTCTTTTCTCTAAATCCTGTTGAACAATTCTGTATTTGGATTCGTGTTTGTGTAAACCTTTTAGCTTCAGGTGGTCAAAACTTGTTTTAGTGTAATGGGGTGCTTATGCCATTAAAAGCTTTGCGCATGTCTGCATGCTTAATACTACTTAATTTTTCAAGACTTTTTTCATCTCTGTTTATCCTGTCTATTGTAAAATGATTTGGCTCACAGTGAAGACTCTCTGCTCAGTATGAGATTTACAGTAAGTTATTATTGCCTTTAAGATATGAAGATAATCACTGTTGTTTGACTTGCCAATGTTTGTTTATGAGCCTAGAGAAGCAGAGGGGGAAAAGACAAATGTCAAGAGAACAAAGAAAATGGAAATAAATTAAAAGGATGAGCTTGAAAGAAAAATATGGACATATATTAATATTTAATGCATTTATATTGGAAAGACATAGCCTGTTCTGTTATCAAAATTAATATAAAAATTACATCTTGTTTTCCTTTTCTTTTCCTTGAGAAGTCTACACTGGTGACTGGCACTTGCTGCTGAGCCCTGATCCTTATCATATTGAACAGTATACATGGAATGTAATTCTTTGGTACCAGACATGGATGTGCTGTTATGCAGGCATGCATGACTTCATAAGCGTTTGACGCATGAACACAGTTTAGCTTGTGATCTTGCCACCTGTGGCTCAAGGTTAATACCTTTTTATTTTGAAGCTAATAATGCATAATGGAACTGAGCATCAATTTGCTGTTATGATGTAGGAAGTATGAGCTTCATACTAGAAATAATTGAAAGCTGTGTTCCTTTCCTTAGGTACAGACTGTCTTCAAATCTGTCCAGTCTGAAGGCTAGAAACCAGACCTCACAGACAGTTACCACAAGCCTTCTATGCTGTGTTCAGTTCAAGTACACAAATTTGCACCTTCACTTGCCCAATGAAGTCCCAGTTTCAAAGTCCAAACATTACTTAGCTCACAATTTTCCAAAAATTGACAAGAGCTTTTGCACAAGTACAAAAGAAAGCAACAAATTCCAGTGCTGTACTAAATAGTAACCTGTCCATAATCCTACAAATGGAGTCAGCAAACATGAGGATTGCTGACATAGAACAATAAAAATAATGGGTTTTTTTTCCAAGGCATTCATAAAGTCAGAATGTAGTCTTCAATCCTGCAATAAAATGCTTTAAAGTTCATGAATATACTTAAACCTAATTAGAGCTTTCTCTGATAATCAGGCATTGCATGTATTATTTCAGTGTGCTTCTGCATTAAAACACTAGCGTATATTGATGTACAGGGCCATTGATGTATACTGGCAAAATTAAACAAAATATCAGGAAAGGAAAACTTGAACACTATGTTACTTATCACCTATCTGAGCTTTGCCAAATGAGTTAGAATGATTCCTTCATAGGTAAGCCTTCAACTGCCTTCAATTTATAACTAACTTTGCATTCGTGTCTTGGATTTCTGTACATGTGCTTGAGCTAGATGGTAGTGGGTAGTCTAGTAGAATCAGTAAATTGAGACCCCAGGAGCTAACAGCGTTTGAGATCCTCTCCACAACAGCTAATCCTGTGACAGCCATGAGCTTTATAAAGCCGCAGATGTCTGCACCTGTCTAAAGCTTGACAAAGGGTTTCAACAAAACAGACCCTGACAACTTAGAGATACTCTGTCTCCACAAATTTTGGGAGAATTTTTTTCATACGTAAAAAAAAAAAAGGAAGTGGGCAAAATGCATCTGGCCTAAATATAAGGCATGAAAAAATATAGTGCAATGTTTTTGAAACAGATCAGGGTAGCAGAAGCAATGTACAAGACATTAGTTTAAAGACAGAAATTTTGTTAGTAAATCACAAAGAAGCTGTAATAAATAAGGAACACGTTTTTTTAGTGTCTGACAAACCAGAAAGAGAAACACAGCCTATCTCATAGTCCCACATTTTAAACTATGCATGCTATGATTATAGTCATAAACAACAGATACTGTGTCTGTACGTAGGAAAACAAAGAACAGTTCTTTTTTAGGAACTATCTGTAGGAAGAACATACAATTTAGTCAACAAGGGAGCTGGAATAACCTCTTGTATTCTTTCCAATGAGTATAGTTTAGTATTTAGCAGAAGGAATATTTTTGTTCTCTCTTGTGTGCTTTTTCTCTTCTATCTATTCTCCTTCTTTTTCTGGTGAAGCATGGACTTTTTGTGTTCTTGCACCTGGTCCGTCAAACAGTAGCCCCACTATTTTCACATGTTCTAACCCGCAGCACTTTTTTTTTCAGTCAGCTGCAATTGCTGTGCTCTCTGACCAAGAAGGCAAGCTTCTCACCTCTGCCACTAATGCCAATAGGCAATCAGACAGCATATAACACGCCAAGTAACAATTTCTTCTACTGCCTGTAATGAAAAACTGTACAGCAATCCTAGTCCAGCAATCCCGTCCTGAAATTCTCCTATCAACTCACTGACTTCATCATAAGTACGAGACAGCTACTGAATTAATTTGTGAACATGCATTGTTTTCTTTCTTTCTGAAAACCTGAAACTGCTAGCAGAAGGAAAGGATAAAGTTCAGCCAAAGCGTGTTAAATACTAGATGGCTTCTGAAGATTATCAAATGTTAGTTTGGCAACAACAGAAAAGATTTCCTTAGAGTAAGTTTCATAATCACAAGTATTTTTCCTGTTCTACAAAACATACATGTTTTCAAAGAAGAAAAACATGGGATAAGCATTTTTGTGTCTTGGGCCTGAATGCCTCTGTGTACTCTGATAACTTCTCTTCAGCTTACAGACAGATTCAGAGGGGAAAACAATTGCTCAGGATGGAAAAGGTAGGAACAAGTAAATTTTCCAAATTAACATATGATCCAAAGTGAATATAGTCCAAAGCTTGACTTAAACGGAATATACTTTTTTGCTTTTGACATCTCCTGGGATTGTTAACAAACCACAGAAAAATCCTGATTTTAGAGGATTTTACTTCTTTCTGGAAGTCTTTTCAAAGAACCTGTTTTCTCACAGCTATTCTGTTAGTCTCGGTGATTCAGATTTGTTAAGAGAAGCATTGATAGGCAAGGTAAACTTTTAATAAGCAATCTACACTAGAACTTGGAAACTTCAGAAATTTAGATGAAAAATAAGTTTTTTCTGTTGAAAGAGAGCAGGTCATATGGTGAAGAAATGTTTCTTTGCTAGTGTGTTTGATACTTTGACTGTTACTGTGTGAAATGCAAATGCAAGTATAAGACAATTCCAATGTGAAGGAAATGAAAACTTGTTCATAAATTAAATGTGAGTTATCTAAAAATGTATTTTCATATGAAACTGATAGGATCTGAAGAGCATTAAGTCACAAAACATACATTATGCTATTTTCATTTCTCTTCAACAAACATATAGAAAAGTGCCTTTAAAGCACAGGTGATTAGCTGCTGACAGAAAGTGAGAGCAACATTTTTTCCATTTTCAGATAGTAATTATAGCCTTCAAATGCTAGAGAATCTTAAGAAGGCTGGAAATAATTTATGGCTTTTCTTGGATGCAAATTTTTCTGAAGAATATCCTTTAATCTTATTATTATTCTTTTACTTTTAAAATGTATTTGTTCCAGATGTCAAAACT
>WAAD01000298.1:0-11897 GCA_013389945.1 Fregata magnificens | reverse complement strand
ACCAGCAGAACAGAATTCTAAATGGTTATTTTAGTTAATTTCTTGAATCGTTTTATGTATGGAGGTGCTATAGGGGAGGGGGAGATTACAAATTTATGTACATGTGAATTGGAAGAAATGTTTTCTTATCTTTTAACAAGAATTCCTTTTTAATGTTTTATAAATACATCAACCTTGCCATAGCTATCATGCTTACTGCATGACAGCTAACATCGAGTTTATAGCAGCGTTCCTAGTATGTACCATACTTCCTCTCAGCTGAACTTTAAAATTACCTTCATGTGGTTTGTACTTAAGGTAATTTCCCTTTATTTTTCTGTTTTAACCTGGGGCATTCGAGAAGAGTACTTTAATTGAACTTTGTTTTTTTACATTATCCCTAAATGAGTCGAAATGGTGCCATGAAAAATATTCAGGATTTCATCTCTGGTGTGTTTTGTGGACAGATATTGACAAAAAAGCATCTTCAGGTACACTTGGAAAGTGCAATACATGCATGTAATAACCGCTATTATTAAGCTGTTTAACACAAATGCATGAGCTATGGATATGGATAGTATGTATCTTAGAATACAAACTTGGGCGTGAGCTACTGAGTATGATGCTCAAGTTAAAAGATGTTATATATGTATATAAAACAATTCACATATTCAAGACCTACTTATATACCCTACTGTATTTTCCCTGTACCTATTGTTACTTCCAAATAGGCAGTAATCGTTCTTCAATACTGGAGTTAAACCACCAGCTTGGCCTTCCTGACTGCCATAATTCTCTGAGAATATAAAGACCAGTTCTAGATAATTATTTTTAAACTGAGGTTAGATGTTGACTGTAGGACATTATTTGAAAGAGAAATTTTCTTACTATTGGGGATGCTGGTATGAATCTTGGACTTCCCAAAACATGCTTCTGTGGGCAAGTCAAGTCATGCCATTTTACTCTTGCTAACCTGAGTAAGTTCCGGCTAAATAACAAAATGTGCTGTTTAACAATCTTTGTAATTTTTTCTGATTTTGGACTTTGTTCACCAGATGAATGAACTAGAGCTCCTTTAATTGCTTTTTACTCCAAAGTTTATGGTGGAAGCTTGCTGTTTTCTGACTATTTTTTCTGCTTAGACTATGAAGGTATTTAATTTGATTTACTGCTTGGCTCTAAATGAGGGGTTCTTGCTGTAGATCGTCTGTCTAGACCCAATGCCTCTGAAATTTTCCTCCACTAAACCGAATCCCCCAGGCTTCCTGTCACGTGTCTCCATAACCCCTTTGGTCTGACACAGTTTGCAGTATCGGTCACCAAAGCTGGAAGTACCACTTTTACTCTTGGAAAAACTGCTACATTCTGCATTAGAGAAAGCCCTAAATAAATCCATGGCATCATTCTAACAAAATATGTGAGGGGGGCTGAAGTGCTCGGGTTCTATGCAACCAATTAGGACGCTTCTCTAGCTGGACATATTTGGTTTGTAAATGTTGCCTAAAACCAGCTTTCATAGAAGTCTTAAAAGGCTGTTTCAGTGACTCTTCCAAGACTTTATCATTTATGCCGGAAGAAGCAGTCACATGCAAAATTCCTAGTACCTTCTTTTCAAAAGCAGTGCTGTATAACCTGCTTTCTCTGCACAGATTTATCGTTGAAGCTTACTTTAAGGTGACTGTAAATTCCAGTGATCCTTAGCCTGTCTGGATAAATGACTCGGGAATAAATATAAAAGCTTTTGGTCTGCATCCCCTCCATGCATGCAGCAGTCTACTGCTTGTCGCACTTTATTGTGCCATGCTCCGTTTTCCCTGTTATCTGTTAAGCATTGTCATCAGTGTTGTCTGATTTCTTGTTTCTGTTTTGGTATAGTAGCACAAGCAGGCAGTTGATCTGGAAAGATGAAGCACACACAGCCTCAGTAGATACTTGGCTGGTTTCCTTCTCACTGATGTAAAATTCCTCACACTGTAAGTCCCATCCACTCAACTACCTCCCCCGCAACTTCTTGACAGTAGAATCTTCTCAACATGAGGTCCTGTTCATCTTTTTAGAGCCATACCCTATCTTTTTAGGATTCATCTATTAGAAGCTTTTTTTGATCAATACAGAAAATCAGTAACTGTAGGCTCCTAAGATTATAGGGTTCTAGCAGTTCTTTACAGCACATCAGATATAGGATCAGATCAAAACAGTAAGAAACAAAACTAGTAGCTTATTATACATTGCACTTATTAATTAATGGTTTAAAAACAAAGCTACTGAAGTGAATAATTTACATTTAGATATCAGAGTAGACTGCAAAAATCAATAGAAAGTTTTTCTCTTTCGGTATTAAAGATCGATTATTTTCCTCTGGCATTTGCAAAGAAGCAAGCTTTTAGTAAAAACCTTAACTGAGAAGAATGAGAATTAATGCAGATCTGAATCTTTAATACTGCAGTTCAAAACTACATCGTCTTTCATGTAATATTGGAACAGTTTTTAACTTTTGATGAATTTGTGGAATTTCTATGTTCCATTCAATCCAAACTCAGCACAACTGAAAACTGAATGAAGAATGCAAGAAAAAAAAAAAAAGGAAGAGGTTTTTCTGTGCAGCATAGTGTAAAACCCCCTACATTTTATAAAGCTCTATGATACCTATTAACTTTAAACCTTAATGATTATTTAGAAGGACTTTTGTTGAATGTTTGGGGAAAAAATAAGTTCAGTTGATTGATAATGAACCTCACAGTATAGAGGTTTAATCTGGAAAACTCTGCTCTTGATTGTTAATTTTCTGAAGATGTCAGAACTTTCTGTAATTATCGTCTTGCTTTCTAAACTAGTTTAATGTAAGTATTTCCTGTTATTGATTTCTATTCTTGATTTGAAGGATGAGTGAAAATAATTTGGAAGAGCTTTTGATTAATTGCTGTCTAGTTGTGCTATGCACTTTGTATAAATAGACTGTCTTGCTCCTCTGGCTCTTCAGATTTGAAAAATGCCAGTGAAATAGTATTGAATTAAATTTAATTATTAAATAATGTAATGTAGTCATCAAAAATCCATGCAGAACGGTTGATCTGTGGTAGTTAATTTGTTTGCCTGTAACTCATTTCCTATAACTATTTTAAAACAGTCTATAGTGAGGATTCAGGAATCAGTAGTGATAGGAACATGTTATTTTGAAAGGGTTGATACTGAAACCTAAAACAAGGATTTTCAGGAGTAGTAATTCAGCTTAGCTCTAATGACAGTAACAAATTTTCTGCTCCTTCTAAAGATTTATGCCTGAGGCTATGATATCTTTTGGATGCAAGTATGCTTTTCCTACTGGAATCAATATATTACAGCACACTGAAATGCAGAATTAGTCATGGAAATATTCAGTTTAGGGCTAGAGTTTTTGGTGTCGTTTAATCTGCTTTAGTACAAATGAAAAAATACCCTACACCTTGCACAACGTGGGGTGGGCTGGTAGGACCTGCTGCAACAAGAGGTGAGTGTGTCATGGAGGCAACAAAGTCCAGGGTGCTTCTAAACTAGTCCCAGAGTAATTGCTGTGATGCATAGCTTTGTGTGAACGTTATGTTGTGAGTTTCAGAATGAGCACTGCATGAATTACAGAAGGATTTTTTTCCTTGCATTTACAGAGAAGATTGTGCAGGTCAGTTATGCAAACCATTCATTTATCATCATAAGATCTGAGGCAGTGCTGGCTACACTTGACGACAAGATATAAAACTTAGTGGCCCAATAAGGTGATACATATGCTTATAAAATGGTCTTTTAGTTTCTTAATCTGTTTTCCTTGTTCTGCAGATGAGTCTATTTAGCCAGGCCTCTGTACGGAATATGGTGGCCGAAGTACGTTTTGGGGATCATGTAGACCATATTTTGATAGATTACCGAATGTGTAAGTAGTGTTTAAGGGTGTTTAAGGTATGGATTTCTTTTTTAACTCCTTCTACAGCTAAGGCTGTGGCAGATTCCATTTATGTTGTTTCTACTGTGTGGGGATTGCAAGTATAAGAAATCTCGTGTGTTACCAGGACTGATTGTTATGAGTAATATGGATAGTTGTTGTACTTTGTTTTCTGTGCATAACACAACTTCTGATGGCAACTTCTGTGTGTGATTTTTTTTTTTGAGGGCTGAATCTAATAATAGCAAACTAACAAATGCATTTAAAAAGTAAGCAGTTAGAATCGCAATACAGTAGCTTAGATTCTTTTTCCCCCTCGAATTTATACAAAGTATAAATATAGGTTGTTATCCACTGGCTACTGTTTGGAAGTATATCAACTTGTTCATTCTTAGGAATTAGGGATTCTTTGACCAAAGCAGAAAAATATAAAATCAGAGTGATGAGGTTCTGAGGTTAGTACTTCAGAGGTTATTTTATACAATCTTTTATGTCCAGTGGTATACTCTTTCTGTAGAATATGATGTAAGACTACAGAAAGCTTGCAATATGGAATCCACTAGGGAATTCAGCACAGCAAAATAAAAGCAGCATGGATTTCAGCACAGGTTAGGTCAGTATTCCAAACACACTAAATCTTCACAGCATCCCGGGGTTAGGATACAAATTGTAATGAGATCCACTTGAGTGGAACCACTAAGACGAAAATCAAAGCCTGTGAGATTGTAATTATGGAAGCTGGCAAACTGTGAGATCAGAAATAAGCAACTGTGACTCCCCAGTAGGCATGGAATGGTTTAGAAAAAACATACTCTAGAAATACTTCAATATTCTGTGTCTTATTTAAAAACAGCTTCTTTGAATCTGAAGAATTTATTTTACATGTGGAAGCACTGGACCAAAGCACATGGAGACACTGCACCTGAAGTGTTAGTTCTGTTACTTTACGTGAAGATAGAATGTTCTCTTGGGCTTCTGAGCAGTCCCAAAGAAATATGGTACCATGAGTCTGATGCTGTATGATGACTCTGATGGCATCTGTCTCTGGTAGTGCTTAATCTCTGAGGTAGAGAGGCCAGATTAGAGAGCTACTTGACAAGGGAAGCCAGAAGTGAAGTGGGTATCTCATCTCCATTGTGCATTATTGGAGTTCATATACGCTTTTTCGTGGGCCAAAACCAGTTTGGTCCAAAGCGCCAGAATCAGTTCTGGTTCTTCCAGATAAGTGTTACATCGTAGCTGCCAGTCCATTCCAGCTTGTTCAGATGGGTGTTAACTATTTACGTGCTACCTGTGGGTCATCTTATTCCTCTCAATAGCTGCAGACTGACCGCTGTTATCTTCATTGGGTACACAATTGTATACAACTATGGCAGGCAATCAGCACAAAAGACTTTGCTGCTTCCCCTAAATCAAGCCATCTGAAGGTATGTTTGGATACATGGCAAACAGAATAAAATCACGGGTAGACCTTCGTTTTGCAAAACCATATTTCCAAAATGCAGGAAGAGAGGAGACCAGCTTTTTGAATGCTGTCACAGGGTGATGCCTACCTGAAAGCACTGCTCAGAGCAATGAGACCTTGTCTACATCTGTCTAGCTCTTAACTGAGCTGGGAAAACAAGCAAAGCACAGGTAGTTGTTACAACGGAGGCTTACCTGAAAGCTCTGACCTGCATCTATCCTGCTGTAATGTTTTAGCTAAACGTGGCAAAGAAGCACAGGTGAACTTGTAACAACTTCGCATCCTTTGTAACACATTTGGGGCAGGAATTCAAAACGCAGTAGTAAGGGGACATCTGACTGGGTGTAGGTACGCAGAAAATCAGAGAGCGGTCTGAGGCTGATGTGACTGACAAGGCCCCAGGCATGTGCCAGCCAGCTAAGCTATAACACCAAACCCGGGCGCCTGACATGGCAGACGTCTGAGCCGGTGATGGAAGCGCCAAGCGCAGGCCTGGGCCACCAGCCAAGACCCAGAGATTCAGGGTGGGTCATGAGCGTCCGGTTCCCATTACCATGGGTCAATGGTATGCTGGTTTAAACCGGATTGGAGGAGCAGGAGCCTTCGTTGGTGTGACTATAATATATGGGTGTGTCATAGAATAGAAATCTTAGACTAGAAATCACTATCTTCTCCCATACCTATCTTGATTAATAATGACAATGATAATAGAGTAATAGCATCAGTACAGTACTAATTGTTACACTAATACTTGTGGTTTGGCTCTGTGGAGTTGCTTGTTGTGTACATTTCTTAAGAAGATACACTTTCAATATAACCATGTGCTGTTTGAATTTTTTCTCTGAAAAGTGATGCTATGAGCAAGATATTGGGCCAGATGACCTTCAAAAGTCTCTTTCAACATGAATTATTTTGTGAATATTTTTTTTTTTTGCAACTTTTCTTTGAATATATGTTCATTCAAACTTTGACTAGTATGGTATGTACATATCATTTTGCAAACGATAGACCTCATGGAAAGGGTTTGCTTTGTGAAGACCTTTGAGAGAAAAGGACATTAATTGAAATGACCATGAAATGGATTTAGAAGTGGATCAATTTTTGCTGTGTTTTTTGACATACTTTTTAGCAAAGCTAGCATGAGAACTATGGTTACTTCTAGTAACTATCAAGGGCCCAGGCTAAGCTCTGTTAGAGTCACTTTGGGAAACTCCCTTTGACCTCAGACTCAAAATCCTTGGGAAGGAAAAATGCAACTCGGTCTTCAGTTTTACACTTATTAGCCAAGAGTGAATCCTCCCAAAGCAATTTATGAAAGATAATGAAACAACTTAATTTGCCATCAAGATGCTTCAATTTACATTCTTCTCAGTTGCATTCAGTCTCAATAAAATTGGATCGTTATTTATCTCTAATTTCAATTCTTAAGCTAAATTGTTTGCCAGAAGGAATTTTTACTGTCTCTCTCTCCAACAACAATCTATTAAGCACAGCGTAAACACTGAAAATAAATCAAAAGCAAATTGATGTTCTTGCTGACTTATTGAACTTGTAGTTTCTTCATATAGCTGCTCCTATGCAAGGCAAAGAGACTCAATTATTTGCAGTTAATTGTATGCCACTGAAAGACTTTAACCTCCTATAAGCCCCAAAGTAGGGAGGGTACATGGAGAACTCACACCTGGTAGAACTATGAGACTTGACACATTCAGATGGGTTGTACATAATAATCTAAAATAGGCTTAAGAAACGGGGAGAGCAGAGGTGGCTCAGGTACCTGGACTGAGAGGGGAAACTAAATTTTGTGATGGCACAGTGGATTCTGAGAGGGGTATGGAAGGTAGTAAGGCAGGTCCTCTCCTGTCCCTGTGCTCGTCCTCTGTTCTAGACAACTACCTGCTTTGCTCAAGTCTAAGTCCAGCCATATCTGTGCCTGCATCTTAGTGCTACTCTGTCTTCATTGTCTTACTGCAGTTTTGTGCCTGCTAAATTCTTTTCACTGTATATTTGACTAGGTAGAACTGTAGCTGGCAAGGAATATGTAGGCTGCTTTCTCAATGTATTGCTACTGTCTGATTATGCGTATGAGATACTAAACTTATGCCAAAATGCAGGGAACTGCCCTGCCGAGAAAATCTTTTTTATATATCCAACAGCAACTGTACAGCTTTTCTCCACTGGTAGTGGTATAGTACAAGGAAAAAGGGTTTGTGGTACCTGATTCCAGCATGTAAATACTGGGTTAATGTATATCACTGATGTAGATTTATTTGGCACAATACAGGCATGTTTATAGGGAAATGTATCTAATAGCATGATCACATAATTAAAGTAAGTTAGAGTATTAAATACTAGTGGTTGCAGAGTTCAAAATGTAGAATCCTTGCTTTCTTACATATTAGAAAAAGCAAACCAAAACCCCTTTCTAGTTCAATTAAATGAAAGGAATGAATGGGTTAACATTCTGAAAATGGTGACTATGAGTGTCAGAGTAGGGTGCTTTACATATCTGCAGTAGATTTACTATTCATAAAGATGGGATTCCTAGAATACAGCAGTAGAGGGATCACTGCATTGGGATTATACATATTAAATACCATCCTCAAGGTAAAATGCAGGGTGATGAAATGCTAAAGACTGCGGAGCTTGTAGTAACTGTGATGCATTTCTGTACTGGACTGCCTGAGACAATTCTGTTGCTCCAAAATGAAACATTTTTAGGAAAAGGAGATGAGGGAGGTAATGTTTGGAACTTGCTGGGGTTGGAAAACTGTATCTGAAGGCTTGCATTGCCTTTTATGTGATGGACAGGTTAGGCTGCAGGAGCCATAATGTGATATGCCATTGCCATTTTAGTTACATTGAATTATCCTTTTAGAAAGATAGGTGCAGTGAATAAATGTAGATAAATGGTAAGTGATGTTTTATGATAGTAAACTTTATACACTCTGCATAACTCCCTTATTTTCATCAGTTAAGTAATATACTGTATTTTAGCATGGTATTATCCCCAAGGAAAAATAAACAGATATACCTATTGCAGATTAGTGTTTAAACATACTGGTGATCCAGGTGCCTACAAACCTCCATGAATGAAAATAAACATTCAGCTGTTACTATATTAAATGTTATTAAAAATAAATGGTAGATTAAATATTAGAAATAGATATGAAGGGTGATCTGGAAGTTTGATAATCAAATCTCATTTTACATTATTTTAAAACCACTTATTCTGTACACTTGCATTGTCTTCCTTCTCTTCTTTCTCTCTCTCTCTCTCTCTCACTATTCATCCTTCTCTAGACATGAGGTATTTGAAGAAATAAAGCAAACTACTAGAAAACTGAAATTGTTTCAAGTCTGGAGAAAATGGAAACTTTAAAACCATAAGTCCATTCTGTATACACCATCTTGTATTTGACAGGTGGACCAAGAGACAGCAAAGAACTCCAGAAGGCTGTTAAACAGCCGTAGATGTACTGTAATTTAGAACACAAGCTCAGCATGAGCTATGATTCTTGCTCTGCATAGGCAAATCAAGTAAAGTTTTATTTTGAGTTGTAGATATTTGTCCCTTTGGAATCTTCTTTCTCTAAAGTCACAGAAAATTGGTACAGTCAATGAGGGAGAACAGAGAGGTGACCCTAATGGGTGATTAATTTTAAGAAGAACTTGAGCAAGATGAAAGAAACAGGTTCTTATACTGAATATGAAGCAGGGAATTGATTATGCTTTTATTGCTTCAGTTCAAGTCTTGAGTATGGTATTTATGATAAATGTTTGGTCATAAGTTCCTTCTTCTAATCCCCACTTCAAAATTGAGCAGAATTTGGGTTCAGTTTTGCAAGTGGTGATTCTAAGAGAGGTTGTTGCCCAGAAAATCAGAGGTTCATTAATGTTAATTTGAGAATTAATGTATTCTACAAGAACTAAAAATGAGAATTGTTGAATTGAATCTTACAGGGAAGGGAATTGCAGTAGAAGGGTATGAGGGCAAATTATTTAATCACAATAGCAGGTAAACCAGAATATAGTCTAAGCACGTATTTTTTGATGAAACCAGCACTCTCCAAAAAATACAGTCAGCTTGTTCATCCATTTCAAAATAGAAAACTGAGACATTAGGACAGCTCCCTGGGTGAAACTTAAAGGGGTGAGTTGTTCTCCCCAGGCTAGAGGAAGGCATTAAGAATTCTGTGGGAGGTGTTACAGACCTCTTAACTGTTTGCAGAGATTTTTGTGCCTAGCCTTAAAACCCTTTTCTTCTAGCTCGAACTTTCCCCCAAATTTGTGAAAAAACTTTTGCAAAGGACCATTCTGGAGGCTTCAGGGAATACTCTGAACAAAGATTGAAGAAATGACTCTTTTCATGTATTTTTAAACCCTGTGGTTTCTGAGGTCCATCTGTAAGCAAATAATTAAAAATTTTATTTGCTTTCTCCATCAGTGAGAACTTCCTCATTTAAATCTGCAACCTTTATATTTTAATCATTGGCTCTTAGATTTAAAGACACTCAAGTTTCATGATATTTTCAGTCATGCTTTTTCCACTTTGCATTTAGTTATTTACAGCAGAAGTCATCAGCTCACACATGTTCTGCAGATATGTGTATCAGTAGTCTTTAGCTTTTGAGCTTTTAACGTGAATTGGGAAATGAGGAAAAAAACCCTGAAGATTACTGTTCAACAAACTTTTGAGATGCTTAGTTTTTCAGAATGTTACCTGAATATTTAGCTTTTCATTTCTGTGCTTTAACCAAAACCATTTATTTAATGTTTAATAGTCAGGTCACTCCTAAAGATTAATGTAACGTAGGTGCAAGTGTGTAGGCAGTGAAAAACGTGTAGTTGTACAAACATACAGAGCCTCTGTGTGTATGTACACCTTGGCAGATAGTATGCATATCAATAGATCTTCCATGCTACATGGGCTTTGTTAAAAGAAAGTGAAATTCCACAGAGAATAGTTACTGTTAAGTAATTGCATCCATTAGCATGAAGGACACTTGGCTTTATCTCATTCTCATCCCTTTTTTTGGAGAGGCAAAATGATTCTCATAACTACCTGACTTGCATTGTCATATCTTATTACTTGACCAATTTAACAACATGCAGGGCAACTACACTACAAAGCCAAAGCTCTCGATGTTAATTAGTCAGAAGTAGATGAGGAAGAGAACATTTTAAGGCTGAAAGAATTTTTGTCTTGGAAGAGAAGCACCATTTTACAAAAATGGGATACTTCTTATTTAGGAAATATTTGTAATATCTTCGTATTACAGAAAAAAAATATTGACTTTTCACTGACTTTGTGCAGGCATTTAAATTTCCTCCAGCTCCTTAAAATCTCTAATAATCATTTCTGTGGCAAGATCCATTTTTATACTGCACTGCAACTGCCTCTGGTAATGATTAGGTACTTTCATGGTAGTGATATGCACAGCAGACGATATTACTGTGTGACTAGTCCAGCCCCAGAGAAAATGAGTGTATGTGAGTAGAATAACATGCATTTTTTACCTATGATCATCATCATCAATCTTAAGATACCTAAACAAAGTACCAAATTAAGAGTACAGTGCCTAGAGAATTTTTGTTGTTCAAAGGAAAAAGTTATTTTTAGTCAGTGATCCACGTCACCTAACATCCACCTTTGTTTCAGGAGTTGTCCATTTCTTGAATCTTTTATTATTGTGCGTATTTTTCAGCACTTCATTTTCACATGGAATAGAAATATCTATCTGTGAGTAATCTGGTCAAAATAATTAAATTTGAAATCAAGAAATTACTGACATTTTTTTTAGTGGTGGCTAAACTCTAAAGTCTGAAAACAAGATTTTTTGATTTGAGTGAATGATGTACTTGTTTGGCATGGGGTTTGAGTAAGATTGTTATTCATGTCCTATGTCTTATATGGATATTCCACGTCCCGATTCCATTTCATATCCTTATATGTTGTCTGTTGCCAAGAACAGACCTCAAGCTTGACTTCTGCAAGAAAGGCATTCCCATATTTCAGGTTGCTAAGAGCAGATTTGTATGAGAAATGTGACAGTTAATGTGACAGTTCAGGCCTCAATTGGTTATGATACTTAAGCAGGTGATTAACAGGAAACAGATGTTTGAGTCGCTTGTTGAACAGAGAACATCAATGATGACATTCTTTGTTTTACAAAATCCAGAATACTTTCATAAAGTAGGGATTCAATCATGTAATTTTTTTACCCTAAAATTCCTTTTGACTCTGGAACTATCAGTGTGATTGTGTATCTATTTACAGAGACTACAGAGCCATGTTCTACATTTCGTCCTAATGCTTATTTGATGCAATCAGAAATAACCTTAAGAGTAAAGTCAAGAACTGAAGTTCACACCTCCTTAAATGCCCTGTCTGCTTAGCTGCAGTCATAGTCTCTCCCCTGTTCTCTTTTCATCACTTCACTGTGTGGCCTTCACAGAAGGACTGTTGGACACTCTCAAGACAGTTAATAGTTTGTTAGTTAGGGAAGGAGAATCATAGAATCATAGAATCATTAAGGT
>WAAD01000283.1:3081-31606 GCA_013389945.1 Fregata magnificens | reverse complement strand
GGGGCGGGTGGGCGCTGCCTGAAGCGTCTCGGTGAGGAGCTGCAGGCGTGGGTCGTCCCTGGGGGTCCACTTGGGTGCCTGCAGGGTACTCCCTTAGGTGCTTGCCCTTGACAGGCTGAAGCTCTCTTAAGTGCGCAGAATAAAAGAAACCCTGGAGGAAAATAAACCCAAACCCACGTTTTTCCGTTCTGAATGAAATGTAAGCTCTGTTTGTTCACGTACTTCGAACAGCCGAACTGTTTCGTTTGATGGAGTCTGTGCAAGTCTCAGAGCACCATAGCAGCTAAACGTGTAGTAACAGCTCAGCGTCTTGTCGGTTTTTTCTGTTGATGATGCTGATGTTTGTCTTCATCTGATCTACTTTCAAAGTCACTTTGATATTAATATTTTTTGAATCAACAAATGTGTTTTTCAGGATATTTTGAAATAGGTGGTTTATGAAAATGGCAGTAAGTTTGAAATAAATTTTTAAATAGTTTCTTATATGGTACTACAAATTGTTTTCCCTTAACATGGGTGAGTTCTTTGAGGACGGTGGTGATAGAAACATTTTAATATTTCATTCATATATATATATATATATAGATATAACTCCAGCATTTAAAACCGCTGCTGGTTAGTACAAGACAAAGCTTGCACGTACAGGCTTCATGTAAAATACATTTGAAGTATCCTAGGTTCAACAGTGACACAAGTTTGTAGAGGACTGCAATGATGAATCTAGATCATTTTTTATGAATACCCAGTAAAATCCGGGATTTGGAAGTGCTATTTGTTTTCTTCTCATCGCCTCAGGGTAGAACGGAATCTGTGGTCTGCAAGTAGTAGCAATGAGCATGTTACCTGAGTAGTCTAACAACAGGGAATAGCTGTATTTACATTATGTGTTTTCAGGACTGAAGCCAAAGAATCTGTCATCGCTGTGCAACATCTACCTGTCTTTGAACTGTTAAAAACTGTCCATGTGGTGGAAATCCTGGGGTGGTGCTTCCTAATACACTGAAATAATCTGCCCTCGGGACTTTTGTTTCTGTTCCTACTGCTGATCCTTTCCGTAGTACACTAATAACTGTGGCAAGTCACGTTAAAAGCTTGTAATTAAAATGAGTGATTACTGATCATGAGTAAGTGAATCCTTTATTATTAAACTCTGATTTGCTTGGAACGAGCTCCAAAGGTACACGGAGTACACCTCTTCATCTTTTTAAGTCTTGTAAGGAAAGATGGGGGGAAAACCACGCTGTGCTGGAGTTACAGATAGGGGAGTTTTCTTGTCTGTTGAACAAAGATGGCACTACTTCCAAATACATCGTTAGGAAGATGTAGACGTGCAGATTGGTGTCTTCAGGGGAACCGAGTAATGTGTTGTACCTTTTTAATAAGAGTGATCTGAGCTATTGTGCGTGGCTCATACGGAGTGTATCAATCCAGTGGGTCAGAAGTTAACAGGAAACTAAGCTAGTATAGGGTGGAAGCCTATGTACCATCTCAACATGTTTCGTTTCTGCACAATTGTACTCAAAAGAAGCTCTATCTAATTCCTGGTAATGGCTGGTAGAGCAGACTACTGAGTTGTGCAAAGCGATGGAAAACGGAGCAGTTTTGGACAAGAGAGAAAAGGGAGAACACGTTCCACAGTGCACTTAATTCACTTATTTGCCAAATATCATTATTTTAATTATAATGTTTAATAATACCTTCACGAAAATACTGTAGGAACTAAAATGTATCAAAGTTCATAGTGTAGAACTCTAGCTCTTAAAAATGAGGAGGAACTCCCTTTATTGCACACAAGAAAGCTTTTTAAAAAAAACCAGACAGACAAGTATTGGCTAAGATAAAGAGTCACTGAATATATTCTAGTAACAAGAATGTTACAGGAAAGATTACAATGCATGTGCTTCATTTAGCATTGGGATTTGTCTTAAAATACATATATGATTGGCAGACAAAAGTATCAGCTCAAGACAAACGTTGCTGTTCATTCTAATCTTCAGTTGAAGGACTTTCTGCAAATTAGTTCGTAGTGCCGGATATGAAGTATAACTGTTGGGCATTGGGGCTTACATGGCTCTTCTTCCAAATGCCCATTTTTGATTGTCAAAAGCAGAAGGAACAGGGAATGGGGAAAAAAACCCCAAGTGACTGAAAATGGGTGATTGTAGGGCTCTACTATTTTGTTGTAGATTTGTCTTTATTGATTCAAAATATTGTTACAGGACTTGTTACAAGATGGAAAGCAGTATGATGTTTTAGGCATATGGAGTAATGTAAGTGCTGCTAGAGGGGAGAATAGTTTTAACTCATATTTATTGATATTTCAAGAGAATATGCCCTAAAGTGTCCTTTAAAGGGGCACTGACATAATGGGTTCTGATAATGATTCATGTATAGTATTGTGCAGCTTATTTCTGAGTCTTATTTTGGCTTTCTTTCCCTTGACTCCCAGAAAAGGTTGAATAGCATTATGGTTTTTTGTTAATTTAAAATTGGGTATGCAAACTAAGAAAACTGTATTTTACTATTTAGGGCTTCTTATTAATATTCAAGGCTAAGTTGAACAATTACGTAGTGCATATGGCTGCCTGCTGATGGTCAGTAATATTCAATATGAAGAATAGCGAGGAAGTAATAAAAAGGACCCATGTGGAACAGCTTAGTATTGAACCGATTTTCCTCTTTTCGAAAGTTTTATTGTTAGGCAGGTGAGCTTTTCAGAAAGTAGCTCTTTTTCTGGTATCTTATTGTTCTGTTGAAATAGTTGCGTGTGTGTTTGTTTGGACCTGTGAGGAAACATCTGCTGTAACTGCGGCTGCAGCTGTAAGCCTCTTTTAAAGAAGCAGCTCCAAGGAAGGTGGTGAGTGTTGGACCATATTAGGAAAGGAGTTTTCAGGACTACTGGGGTAGCTGAGACACCTGATCGGTGTCATCGGGCATGTGGGAAGTAAATGGTGTGAAGGGAAATGAATTGGGGGGAGGGAGACTTAAAGTAGTATGGAGCTGTCATGTTTCTTCTTGTGCCTTCTTTTTTTTTTTTTTTTTTTTTTTTTTTTTTTAAAATGAGTGTTTGAACTTGAAATGGAAGTCAGGGAGAAGCCAGTACACTTGTGTGCTAACCGAAGAAATGCTTTTCCTTTGCGGAAGTAGAAATCTAGGTGGAAACAGTCTTAGCTGACTTTCCAGCATTTAGATGGAGCGGTACCTTGTCATACGGCAGATGTGAGGGATTAGATAGCTGTCCTTGGAGACCAGAGCAGAAAAGCTCTTTAGAGTTTATTTTCATTACTCTCTGGCATGGTTTAATGTTTCTCTTGCTTTTGGGGCCTTTAATACTTCCCATGGAGATTATTGTACAATAATCAAACAGATATCCCTGGAAAACTTTCCTATGGACATCCCCAAATGATTTGTTTCATTTCAGTACTTCTTCCCCATTCCCTTGAATTTCCTAAGGAGAGTCTCTCCTTTTTCTGAGTGTGCTTGCTGAAGAAGGGTGTTTACTATGTGAGGAATCAGGAGGGGCACCCTGCTGTCATCCAAAAGAGATGGGCTGGTTAGCAGGTACCACCTCTTTGCTNCCCCCCCCCCCATATTTTTCTCTTCAGCTTTTCTAAATGCATTATTATTTTTCCTTGATTGTTATAATTCTGCACCTTCAAGGATCTTACTGTCATTAAAGTTGGGCGTAGGCATATATATCCGACTGAAATTCCCGTGGTGAATCATGACTGCCTTCTGTCTGCTTCTTGGTTTCTTTGGGAACCGTAGCTCCGGGTGGGCTGTTCATCAGGCCACCAGGTGAGTTAGGAGGAAACCAGGCAGGGTCCTGTTGGGAGCCTCATTTGTTCTCACCTGGATCCTGCCCGGTTTTCACAGGCACTTGATTTGAAGTAACATATATCACCTTTAACCGTTGGGACAACTGATGTGAATAATTGTGCCTGGCCAGTTCTTGTGACATTGGCAGTAGTTAGGAATGGTTTAACTGGAGCAGTAAGATCACAGAGCAACCTTCTGATGGAAGTAGCAAGTGTCAGAAAACCCTTGTCACGTGCTGGCTTAAAAGAGGATGGCATTTGTGGTGGTTAGTGATGGTCTCTGTGGCTCAGACAGCCCTAGGCTTTCTTTTCTTCGTATGTCTGTTCCAAATGCTACAAAAATCCATCAGAGACTCCTTTTCAAGAAGATAATACTTCTCCTTGGGAGGTCTCTGAGCTACAAGTTGCTGATGAGTGTACTGGGAAGTATCACTGCGTGCTTGTTCTTGTCTTGTTCTCTATAGCATATGCTATTGCCCGTCAGTGGAGGCAAGATTTTGAGCTAAATGAAATCTGGTGGGAATAGCAGTTCATATGTTCACGATTTTCAGTATAAAAAGTTCTGTCTTCATTGGTGGAGAGTAACTGAACATTGGAAAAAGTTGTTTTGTGGCTTACTGTCATTAGACATTTCCAGATCCAGAAATTGGTTAAGGCCAGGACTACAGTAAAATTCTTTCCTATCAGGATGTATTGCAATGAAGAAAGCAAAATTCAGAAAGCCTGTAATACATGCCTACATGGGTGATAAGGCTATTGAGAATTCTCATTGTTAATTACAGTAAAAAGTTAGAGTAATAGCATTTACGTTCCAAGGAGTAAGCTAATTGCTAACTATTAGAATCTGGTTGAAAACTATTATGAGGTGTTCAGTAATCTCATATTTAATTATAGCTGCCTTCTTGTGCCTTCAGCTCACCATCTCATTCTGATCACTTCTGGAGGGGAGGATTAGATGGAGTCCCCAACCTCCCACCCCCGTCCAGTGTGTCACATCTTACAGCATGTCTAACCCTTCCCCGCTCCTTTCTCCCTGGGTCGCTCTGCAGTACTCCTGTGCAGCTGCACAGCAGGGTGATTCCTGATCAGCTTCGTTTACGAGTTGTTAAGAGCAGGGAGCCGGGTGCTTTACAGGCAGTTGTCATTCTGTACATCATAGAAGTTAGCAGTTGGCCACTGGATGCAGTGTGAATAAATTGAGATTTCTTGCACATTAGTTATTGTAAAGTTTGGTTTTATGTAAATGGGGTGTTAACTAAGCTACAGAAAATTAGACTGTACCTAACAGAGGTCAGTAGATGATGTTCTCTGCATGGTAAGGTCATTTCACAGTGGTCAGGTCATTGTTCCTGATGTCAAGCATTCAGTGGTCTTGGTGAGAAGCAGAGCACTGCAGGAGACATCTGAGCCTTCTAAGGCGGCTTCGGTCTCACAGGCAGCCCTGTACCTGACCTTTTTTTCTGTAAGTCATAGTTTCACCTTGAAGTTAGCTTTTGTTCATTTGTTCTGTACTTCGGAGGTATAGAAACCTTCCTCAGTTCTGGTATGAACCTAATTCTGGCAAATTTATAGCCATTTGTTCTTGTGTTAACATTGCCACTTTCCATAACTACTCACTCCTTCGTGCACTTCGAAACAGCTGTCTGCACTCAGCCAGCTGTCATCTTGCTGCGCAAGGCAAGGCAAAAATGTTTTGGACTCTGCTCGTAAGAGGGGCTCTCTGGTCTCGGGACCATCCGGCAGCCCTTCCTTGCACCACTCTCTGAGGGAATCGTTTCTCAGTACCTACCTGAGTAGTAGGTAACCTTTCAAGCGTGTCTTACCAGTGTGTACGATGACGTGCCACTTTTCAAGACTCTGCTGGAGATACCTCTCCTGTTACGTCCTAGGATTGCATTGGTAATTTATAGTCATTCTGTGATTAACCGTATCTTCCATCTTATTCTCTTATAATTTCCAAACAAAGAATGTGTCTTTGTGTAAGAAATCCTTGTGACTTTCTGTGTTGTATATTGAGCTTTGATTCTCAGTGGTGTTTGTAGCTGCTTGTTCAGAAGATGTTAAGTATGACAGTGGATACTGGTGATCTTTGGCATTTGGTCTTAAAAAGACTGTTACAATATCGTATTAAAAGGATCAAATTTGTAATACAGAAATATGCTTAGAAATCCTCTTTAGGTAAACCGTGTCTCTTCAGTGTCTCTAAAACTCTTGATTTCTCTTTGGAAAGGTTTCTCTTTAAAGGTTGTAGATCTGCATTGCCGTGTGGCGTATTTTTATGCTGACATTTACCGTAGAGGGCAGAATGATGAGATAACTCTGTTCAGCTTTGCTTTTTATTGTTTCTGTGTGCAACTAAAGAAAAGACTGTGGTTGTCTTCCCACAGAAAGGTGAATGGGTTTTGGTCTCTTTCATGGTGTCTCTTAACTACCATCTAGCCATGGGCTGATGTCCTACTGTCAGTAAACTCCAAATTCTTGCTGGAAATTTCTCTCTTAAGATGGTGGATAGTTTTAAATTCTGCTTTGAGAAGAAATTTCTATAATGTCTGTAATAAGTATGCTCTACCTTTTTCCTCCCATTGTGAACCAGTGTAGTAGTGATAGATACACTATATTGTAGATGCTACAGCAAGAAATGTAGTTGTAATGGTATTATTATTTGGAAAGCTGCCTTCTTTTCTTGTTATCTTTCTGGTAATGTCTTTTGTTGATGAGCCTCCCTAGTGATTTAATTGTCATCTTGAGATAAGAAGACAAGGAGAAGGAGTAGAAATTTTAAGAGGTGGTGTTTTTCTTGTAACATAACCAGTATAGGAGGAATCTGTTATTTCTGATGCGAATTAATGCATCATTTTGTCAAATCAACTTGCACGGTCTTTGATAGTTGTCATCCTGTGCTCAAAATCACATTTCAGAAATACCTGCCTTCCTTCTAGACCTCAACGGATAATTTTGTACTGAAATTTTGTATACAAAGAGGACTAGATGCACGATGAATAGACATCTGAACAGTGTGTCAACTGCTGTTACGCCATAGTGGTAGTAGTAGCTACTTCTAGATTAGAGCTGGATTGGGGGGGGGAATTCTGATTTTACAAAAAAAAAAGTCACCTAATTCTCAGATGATCTGTGTAGTCAGTTGCTTCCAGAACATGGAAGTAATGTTTAGGTTTCTCTGGAACTTGTACTATCAACTCTTCAGAATATGGGAGGAGGAAAGCAAAAGCTGGATAACACCAATCAGACATAGAATACGTGTAAGAACATACAATCATGAGTAGAGGAAAGATGAGTGAAAAATATTACTGGCTGTGGGCAAAGAGGTCTTAGAGCTGGCATAGTACTCACCCAAACTGAGAAGCCCACGCAGTACGCAACAGCATGAATCAAGTAATGCAGTATTTACAGTGACAGGTCTCAAGCATTGTTTTATTTAGTAGGTATCCAGGATTAAATCTGTACTCACGCTGCAGTATGTTAGTAGAACGGCATAATGCCTGAAGCGTGGTTTCAGGTAAGCAGAACAACTTTTAATGTTTTAATCTCACAGCGTGCAAATTAAACTGGGAACTGTAACGCTGAGTATCACATTACTCACTATTGTATTTACTTAATCGTAATTAAGGCTCTGGTATTAAATGCCTTAGCTTGTGGAAGAGTATGATGCATTTTTACCCAAACAAGTGTCTTCAGCACTGTCTGCAGTTAAACTTTTTAAATATGTAATTTGATATTCAGGTGTTGATGCTTGAATAATGTCTTGTTCGAGACACTTTCAATTTTCTTTAGCTTGTATGCATGTTCACTAAGTGTTCAGCTTGCAGGTGGGCTGAACTCGTTCATGATAGTTCCCTTCATTACAGTATAGCTTAAAAGCACAGCAGCCATATGGCCGGTTTGTAGAAATATGTCCTGTGCTTAGATCTGGAGTTGCATATGGTGATACTTCCGCTGTAATTTAAGTTAAACATTGTTATCTTCAAATGCTATAAATCTGACAGTGATACAGCACTACTCATAACAGTTCTGGCAGTTTTTTGCAAAATCATTTTATGAATCAACTAGAAGCATTTCCATATTAGTAATTTTCTGTACTTTTGTATATTTTAAACTGAAATGTTCATGCAAGAAAGCAACGAGAATGGTTGTGAATATTATGAAATACTTAAGTTCTACAAGTCTTTAACAGCCTTCAGTAGCTTTTGTCTTATGAAATTGTTTTCATGCTAGGAACTGATATTGCCGCTTGAGTGTTGTGAATAAATTAATTAGTTGTCCAATCATATACTCTTCTAAAAGAAACCAATTGTTGCATTTAATGCTTAGAAACTTTTTATCTAATGTAGGTGAAACCTTTTATTAAACACTGGGATCTTTTAGTTTTATATGATGTTATCGCTTAGTAACATTTTTAAAGTATTTTGGGAAAAGTGCTCTTCCAGAATTAGAGAATAGCGTCCTAAGTCTTTGGGATGTTCAGTAAGTTTAGTTCATGGTGGCGGTACAGTAAGAATCGTGACTGAGAAGGCGAAGGCATTGTTGCCAGAGTCTTAGGGCTTTTGTGTTGTTAACAACATTTTATAGTCCTCTGTTTGCAGCGTGCCAAGTTTGTTTGTAGTCTTTAGGCAGATCTGTTCTTGAGTTATAAAATCATAAGTAGGTGGATTTGCAGTTATGCAATGAAAGTTTGTGGGCTCTTTTCTATGTTGGATGAGATACTACTGTATAACGCTTCTGAGACAGTCTAAACACCAAGACGGGCTTGAAGGTTTCATGCATTCCCCAGTACAGCTGGCAGTGCTCTTTAATGCTCTGGCGTACATCTATTTTTTTAATGTTCTGTTTTACCAGTATGTCTAGACTCTTTTTGCCTTTTAAGGCATGGCATCTAAGGGGGCCTTCAGATTGCAATCTTGGGAACGTTGGGATTGCAAGGACATTTTGCACCATTTCCTTTAAACAAAAACAACCCTAAAAAACTTTAATGGATTCCTTAGGACAACTTTAAGTTCTTGATTGTTTTCTCATTAAAATTCCTTTCTTGTTTTAGTATTTGTGGGATGTTTGATGTTTACTCATAATTGGGATTAAATGGGGTTTTAAAGGATACAGACTGATTCTCATAGTCTTAAAATAGAACTTTCACTTTTTAAAATAGCCTAACAGGCTAGTTAAACAGGAGGCTGCACAGATCAAATACTTGACAAATTTTATGAGTACACCTTTACTTCTTAAAACCAATTAATTTCTCCTACTGTTTGTTACAGATTTACAGTACCGTGTTTTAATATTGTTTTGACTAGCTGGGTTTCCAACACGGGTTGGCTTATGAATGTGAATGGGAACACAAAGCCAGGTCAAAAGTGTTGATTTTTCTCTCTCTCTTTTTTTTTTTTTTAAGAGCTGAGTAGAGAATTCTCTTAAGTGAAGCAATAGCCAAGTTTTTTTTACTTTGTTTAAAAACCATACAAACACAATCTCAGTAATTTGCTGTGTTCCAGCAGAGAGCATGTGTGTGTATGTACCGTACAGAACATGTGTGTGCGGCCTGAAGACAAAAATAGGGTAACTGTATTTATCCACTTTGTTTAAATAGCAAAAATATGATAAGTTATGAGTTCTTACAGCTTGACTTAATAGAAAATACTAGGAAATGGACTCGAGAGGGTACTGTACCCTTGCTGGAAGATTGGGGATGGGAAGTTGGACAACGTACTGGGAGGTACCTCTCCTGGACATGCTCTTTTGAGCATCCTGCACAGTCGTTACTAACAAACTAATAAATGCTGATACAAAACTAGTGACTTTCAGTGACACTAACTATTAAATTAGTCTTTAAGACAAAACAAGAATTACTAATGATTTTTAAGGAAGCTAAGTTGTATCTTCCCCTGCCTTGGTGACTGAAAGTGAGGGTTACCAAACTTTCTTGAACTCATCTGTTAAGCTAGATCTTTTTTTTCCCCATTTTGTTTCCTGGAGTCAGTTTTTACTCTGTGTTAGTATTGTAGTAAAGCTTGCATGAGTGGGACTAGCAGCAAATGGGACTAATGGAAAAATGTTTTATTCTCCCCCTTCCTACCCTTCTGCCCCCACTACGTGCAGCTGGCAGTGGCTGGGGAAGATGCAGAGGACTCAATGTATACAAAATTGTATTTAGTGCAGCACTGAAGAAATGTCTGATGTTTTTCTGACCTATTTTTACCTAGCTTGTCTAAGAACATGGTATGCAAATGCTAGTCAAATTGTGATAAAATTGGACTTGAAGAAACTTAGTTGAGTAGTTTTACTGTTTAAGAATTTCCACTTTTCTATTATGTGCGTGATTTAACTATGGTTTTTACCAGCACTCTGCAGTGCTATTCTGAAGTCTGATGTGGACGTCTTGCAGCGGTTAGCCTGCAAGAGTTCCCTTTGCTTTGTGGCGTGTCCCCCTCTGCTCCTCTGGCGTAGGCATGGCTATGCCGAGGCTTGTTGGGTGGCTGTTGAGAGAATTTTACTGTCTGACCTTTGTGAGCTGCGGCTGCCTCTGAGGAACCTGCCATGTCTTGCACCAGGCAGTATTGTTAGTGAGACTAGCTTGTGATGTTTGGGAATAAGAGAGAGATGGCTATAAAAAGCTATGCTTGCAGATGTCTGCCAAAATGAGTATGAGACAATGAATGGGAAAATTAAGCCTCAAATATCAGGACATGGTGAAAAGGGGGGAGAAAACCCCTACCTCCTAAAATTTACTCTTTTATGTCCACTCACTGAAGCCATTGGCACAATTCAGTGTACTGTCGGTACAGAATAAGCCTTTCCATTTACGAGTTGTTCATTTTACTGGGTTGCACAGGAGTTAAGTGATTAATATAGAGTATAAATGGGAAAGTTAGAAATGTATAACTCAGTATGTTGGGATTTTGTTCATTATTGTCTTGCAGGACCTGTTGCTTATGAAAATATTTTGAATTATGATACACACGAGTTGTAGTTTCTGGGGACTGGAGGCACAGGTTCCTGTGGAAAGAAAATGATGGGAGAAGCTGGTTTATGTTTTGCATGTTTTGTTTGCTTTTGTTTAAAGCGTGGCTCTGTGTGATCTTCAAGTGAACGTTCCTATAGAATGGGGTTGCTACAAAACTATTAATCGGCTTTTGTTTATGGGACAGGTGGCATGTTACATTCCTTTTTCGTCTAATGTGGAAGGTATGTTTGAATCTCATTCAGGTTTCTGTGAGGAAATGTAATATGCCCAAAATAAATACCACCTTGCAGTATGCCTCAGCTTCAGATTCTGTTCAGTGGTTCTTTTGGTCATCTGCTTGGTTGGATAAAACTTGAAATATAACTAAATCAGAGTAATTTTTTTTGTTTGCTTGTTTGCATTTTTTTTGTTTTGTTTCGTTTTTGTTTTCTTTTGTTAGGAAGATGTTTGTGTTTTGGCTGGGTGCAAGTAAATAAGACAAACTCGCAGTCAGGTCTGCAAAGTCATGCGAAGTAGGGATAAGAGACTTTTTACAGGTGCCAGAATAACAGTGGGCAAGATACCGATGGTGATGGGGCTGAGAACGCGGGTTGCGAGGAAACTCTTCCAGTCCCAGCGGGGTGCACCCCTAATGCCAGAAGGCACCGGTGTGAGGGGCCACCTGGGCAGCGACCCTGCTCGTGTAGGGAGACAGGTGAGGAGGTGGTGGCCATGGCCGTGTCTGATGCTGCAGCCGGGGGCCACCTTGTGCGGAGCAGTGCGGCATGGGTCTGGTCACTGACACCTGCAGAATGAGCTGCGCGGGAGTTGTGCAAACCAGGGCGTCACAACTGTTTGGTTCAATTATTACTTCAAATGCTAAAATAGGTTTACTTTGAGGAGAACATAAATGTAATGTGAAAAAAAATCTTAAATTATTTAGCAGTAACAGGAAGAACTATGTTTGGTTTTTCTTTAAAAAAAAAAAAAACAAACCCAAAACATAAAATATTTCTGTACTGTAAAATACTGTTTGTTTAATGGTATTTGAACTGGAATTGGTTTTGCATTTATCTAGCAGATGAGAATGTTCGTTGTATAGGTGTGTCCAAGCAATAAGCAAAACACTGTACTAACGCGTAGTTAGCAGGAAGTAAGTCACTGCTTCATGTCTGCAGCTTTTTTTTTGTTCTAGACTCTATGATTAAGCTCACTTTTAAAATAGATGCATTTCTATTTTAGCCAGTTGAGAATCTCTTCTGTTCACCTTAGTTCAGTCCAGTTAATTATTTTTTTTACAGTGTTAGTTTTGATGTACTTAGTGTTTCAAAACAACTGTCATTCTCTTGTTAACTTTGAGTGTTGATTACCTTCATTCTTGAATATGACCCTTTCTCATAATACGCTATCAAAATGTTTCTGGCCTCAGAAATATGTTCTGTATTTAGAATTGGTCTTTTGCCTAAGTGGAGAAAGGGAAGTCAGCAGTAGCTGACTCTTTCAAGGATTATAGAAAACTGCTGGAGGTGGCAAAAGATCAGCTGATTTAATAAAGATTCCGCAATATTTAATGTGCTGAAGTCTTGCCACGTTATATCCAAAAATGAACTAAGAAATAATGAAAACTTAAAGAATGCAGCTGCATGTAAAACCCTAGAGGTGCAAAGAAGATCTGAAATTTAAATATTGTGCTATTATTTCTATTGTCACCACCAAAACCAAATCAGAGTTGAATTTGGAGGTCTGATTGAGTTTCTCTGGATTTGTTCAGTGTTGTATTTTGTGCCATTAGAGCACAATTTATTTTATCCAGGGTGCTGAATCACTGGTGCTTCTTAAGCTTCCCTCTCTGGTAAGCGTCGTTTTCCTAAATTTTCTATCTTGTGAGAAAAGTTTAATACTCATTTGTGATTCAAGGCTCCTTGCAGTCCAGTTACCAGAGTTAATGACACATTTCTTTTAGTCTTAAGGATGAAGACTAGGAACAGGCAGGAAATCGGTCTTTCTTGTGCTTAGGGTAAAAGATGGTTTCCTGCTGGAGAAGCAGGACTGTGTTTAAGCCATATGATCCCAAATACTCGTATCTGTGCCAGCTGTTTTAGATGTGGGAAATGCATGTGCTTTGCAAGGAATGAGACCCACTTGGTTTCATACATTAAGTTGGGACTGCTGGGCCAAGTAAATGAGAACAATAAATCTAGATTTTAATTCAGGAAAGTTTAATGTCTTCAGATACTTTAAGTGGTGTAAAAGCAATTTATTTCTTCTCTATTTTGTACATATGTATTCTGCTCTACCATTAATTTAAACAGTCTGGATGTAAAAATGTCTTGGTAGTGTGACATTCTTACTAAAATTCTGTGGGTATTTTTCAGGCAGAAAAAATGCTGACCATTTTGTGGTTTTTTGGAAATCATGCGTAATTATGTCATTTAACCACACAATAAGGCTTTCTGTGGTAACGTTTTAGATAAACAGGAAAACTCATTTTTTACTTTGTTTTCATTGCAGAACTGTCTTTTTTATTTTTAGTATAAAGTTGTTTGATTATTTTCCTCAAAAATAAAACACAACACGTTCTGATAGGAAAAATACACCATTAGCAACCTCCTAAAAGCGCTCTTTCAGCATTGGTGCCTGTCGTAGCACATTTTCTCCATTTTGGGGAAATACAGTGGTTTATGTCTGACGTGCCTGTGTTGCCAAGAAAGTGATGTAAATACAAGCCATTTACATAGCCCTAAGGCAGATGATTTCTTCATTAAGGGCCCTTCTCCAGGAGAATTTACAGGAAAGTTGAGATGAATACAATAGTGTGGAGGCTAATGTGGCTAAATTAAGGGGCATGGGATCCCAGTATAGAGGCTTTCCTTCAGGAATTAAGTGGCCCTGAATTGTGATTGCTTCATCCCCTTCCAGTGAGGGGCTGCTTCACTCTCAATGGAGCCTTTATGTGGGGGTTCAGTGCTGTTTAATAGAAATGCAATAGCCTCGCACTGTACATGAGTTATCTTAGCAGTCCTAAACATCCCAAACAACACAATTGGATAACAGTTTGCCAGTTTATTCAAGACAAAAAGCACAAAAAAACATTATTGGGAAATACATCTCATACTTAATCCTCTACTTGGAGACTTTTTTTTCTTCTGCCTTTGCATTATGCGGTGGTGGGAGATGAGGGATGAAGGGCAGGGGGAGGTTTGCTCTGTCACAGAGTTAGAGCTGTATTGCACACGTTGGGCTGCAAGTCTGGGCAGACTCAGGCCTTTTCTCAGCTTACCCTGAAGCTCATTCTTCTTGATCCTGCTTTGTTGACCAGACTCTTGCATCTTCTTTGTTCAAGAAAAAGGTGGTATTGCAGGTAGTCTAGGATGCCTCTGCGTGGACCCGAGCATCCAATAGAATCAGCAGATGTTTCCATCATGACAAAGCTGCGTATCAATGCAATATCCACTGTATGTACTTCAAGAAGAGTGGAAGTAGAAGGGAAACCAAAAAGCAACTGTTTAAAAAGAGAAAGATAGTAATAAAAGACAGTTATACACGTCTTAGGGCATTGGAGGAATTAGGGTGGAATAGAAAACTCTCCAAAGTACTCAGTGCAGAGAAAAACAGATTAAATGGTTTGTTTCATCCATCAGAGGAAACTTTCTGTATTGACTCTGCCCAACAAAGCTGTAGCGCTGTCATTTGTGGGAGAGAGCAGTAATTCATGTAAGCGGAGATCACCACGTTCAACTTCTCATTTTTCCTCAGTAAACCAACCTTGAAACTTCTGCCTGTGGAAGAACTTGTCAAAACTCATCACCCTCAACTATGGGAAGAGGTGTGACTTGAAAGTGAGGGTCGCCTCCTGCATTGGACAAATGGCAGCATGCACTTCGTTGGCTGAGACCTGTGCTCCGACACAATGCTGGTTTTTTGGGTTTTTTTTAGCTAGTCCTGTAACTGCAGTCATGGGAGGCAGATGCAGGCCTAGATAGATCCTGTCTCCTGCTTTTCTGAGCAAGCGTTGGTGACTTGTGTTACAAAGCAAGAGCAAAGCTTTAGCAGCTGGGCAGTGAGGGTTTTTCTCTGCTGCAGCTTTGCGCCTCAGTCACCTGGGGCAGCGTGAGTCTCTGTGCCCTCAAATGATGTCTGGATGGAGCATGGAGGCTTCCCAGGAGAGCTGGAGGGTCTTTGTCCTTCCTCCTAAGAGAGTGTGTATAGCCAGCATGGTAAGGCAAGGCACCAATTTTACCTTGAATGTGTGGTGTGGCAGAGGGAAGAGCGTAGGAAGCTCTGGAGAAGTGACTTTTTAGGTCTTTGAGCCTCGCTAAGCTGTGAGCTGCATGTAGATTAGCTAATTCAGTAGGCAGTGATGGGTGGTAGACAGGCAATGGAGATAAACACAGGTTAGAAAGAAGATGCTTTCATTATAGTTACAGAGCTCTGTGAGAGAGCAGGAGATGATGATTAGTGCTAAACCTGCGCTGAAGTCTCTAGAAAATAAGCTGGGGTAGCTGAGACCAAGACTGACTTTTGGTCTGTCCGCAGGTTGCGGTGGGGCGCTCTCGGGGCATGCATATGATCACATCAGTCTGCTTTACAGCCATGTCAGTCAAGCGGTATTCTGGGTGGCAAAATTGTATTAATTCACTACCTAATTTATGTAGTGTGTCTCATAAATTATCCATTTCATACATTTAAAAAGGCAGAGAAAATGAAGCATTTTTCTTACAATGTTAACACGTTCTTTTTTTTTTAAAGGAACTTGATCACTGGATGAACCATGGCCTTTGGCAAGCTGCTTTGGCTCATGTTGCAGGATTTACACAACACTTTTAAGTAATGTAGCTGAGTAAGCCATGGGTTTGATTCTATAATGTATTTCATTTCATGTGTTCAGAGTAGTTCGCTTTTTTTTATTAGAAACAAAATTCGGCTCATCTCTGAGTGGAACGGGCAGTGAAAGCAGCACTAGTGTGTTTTTATAGAAGATTCACATTACTTGTGCTTAATTGGAAGGATGCTTCTCGCAAGTTTATAAATGTGTAGGAGGACAAGATTACCCTGATGTTTCAAAGAGAAAATATTTCTTATTAAAGACTGAGATTTTTATTGTTTTTACGAAAAGGGAAGTTTCTGTGGGAGGATAGCTTTTTCTGATGTGGTGATTAATTGGGATTTTATTTTTTGTTATACCATTCAACGTGAGACAAATAATGTGCAGTTAGCAGGAAGGTATTACCTGTAGCACTGGTAGGTTGGATAATCTTTGAGAATGGTTAAATATATTTTTATCACAAGAAAAATGGTAACACATTTAGTTGGAATCTTGCTTGAAGTACAAAAGTGTTACAAATAAATTGTATGCATGGGAATGTTCTTCTTACCCTGTGCCCCCAACCAACAAGTGTTCAGGTGTCCCGATCCACTCTGGGATGATAATACTCCTGTTAGTAGTCAGTTATTGTGCATGTTTCCAAAACACAGCCTCTGCTTTGTGGCCGGAATCTCCATCATAAACTGAAGCAATTGAGGTTTTCTCCCAACCTTCCGATAAACATATCAATAGACTTGGGCTGCCACAACCCAGACCACTGTACACTAGTGCTGCTGCACATTACTTACATTGATGGCACATCTTCATCTTTACTTGCCTTTGAAATGGCTTGGGTTAAGTCAAACCTAAGTGTACACAACTAACGCTTTTTTTTCTTATAAGGGTGTGTCACAAGTAAATGTCTTATAATTTCTTAAGGGATAAAATGAAATATTAGGGTAGAATTGCTCTGAGGGTTATTAATTATTAATTCTGGGCTTGGGAGTATGTAACTAATGTGAGATGATTAGAGTTCATTGCTTCAAGTGTCTCTTTAGTACATAATTTATTTCTAATGCTGTATGCAAGAAACTCTTTCATCTTTCTTGAGCTTTGACTGCTAAGATGGGTACATCAGCCTTGAAGAAGCAATGCTATCTGGTATGGAGGAGAGCTGGTGTAAGATTTTTGTCAGCAAAACAACAGAGACTCCATATGCCAAGTAGCAGTTGCCCAGCATAATGATTGGTGTGCCAGAGTTTTTGGCTCCTTCAGCCTAATGTTCATGGCACAATTCAGAGCTGCTCATATTTTTAGAAAATGAACCTAATATTGTTTAAGCTTATACTACAGTTTTTCTAGAGAATATTGCAGAATCATTTCTTTTAAAAGAATAAAAATTTTAGAAGTGTCATAATGTATCAAAAATAGTGGCAAGAACAATGGAGACTTTATTATATTGGAACATCTAAAAGTTAAAGTTTTGCCAGCTAACATTTAGCGTTAATACTTGATATTGATCCTGCTTGAAATGGCTAAGATTTTTTTTTTTAGATATTTACTTTTTTTTTTTTTAAATTGTATTCAATGTCATCCTCAGTTACGAGGCTTGTGTTCACAGAAAAGGCAGACTTCATTACATGCTAATACTGTAAAATGAAGCTGTGTTCTGGACAGTATTTTTGTGTGTGTGTGTGTGTGTCATTGCTGAAATCATAGTTCGACTTTGATTCTGGTTTTCTGAATGCTCCATTTCACTGCATATTTTTTCTTTCTTTCTTTCCCAAAGCTATTCAATGTCAAAGATAAAATCTGAAGTTAAGTGTTTAGTCACTGGGTATCCATTCAGAATTTGTTTGATGTGAATTGGCCTGCTCTATTAGCTGGCAAAAATTAGTACGGCATGTGCTGTCTTAAAGAGAGCGCGCTAAGTGAACTGTGAGAGACTTTCTACCCAAGTGCAAGTTTTTGGATTAAAACTGTTTTGCTTTGTTTTAATCCATTTTTAAACTTAAATTAGCTACTGAATTCTGAAGTATGTGGCAAACAAAACATGTGGGGTATTGTCCTTTACTTAGAATTACTGCTGATGTTAGTGGTAACTTCTTTCAAAATCCTTTTTCTTCATTTTACTCGTTTTGTTGTAGGAGGCAAAGACATTAATGGATGAAGCATAAAAAGTGCTAGAAGAAAGTGTATCTGCAAAACATTATTGAAATTGGCAAAGAAGAATTTAGCAGAAATTGATTTGTACTGTGGCTTCTGTCAATCTTTTAAACTCATGTTTTGTTTGTGCAAAACCTTCAAATTATGGAATATTTAGCTCTGAGGAGGCTATCCCCCAGAGTTCTTCATCCTCAAATTAAAGTGACTTATTACGGTCTCATTAGAATTTTGCGGCAGAGCAAAAAAATGAATTCTTTCTGAAAAATGTAAGTGGGTGGGTGGGGGGGTGGTTGTCTTGAAAACCAAAGCAAAACAGTCTAAAGGCCTTCCTTGCTTGCCATGGAAAATTAAAAAACCAAACCAAACCCGTCCATGCAACTGGTTTTCTTTTACCAGTTATATTTAAAGAGGAATCAGTTTGAAACTTAGACTTACATATGTAAGTTGTATCCTCTGTGTAGATATAAATGTAGCGAATATTGGTGTATGGTTTTTATATATTTTAGTTTTGTCCATTGGACAGATTTTTTAAAGTATAGTGAGTTTCACTGTTTGATCCTAAATAGTAAATTAAACTGTTGTCTTGCAAAAGTCTGCATTTGTGTTAACTCTACCAAGATACCTTCTGAATTCAGTGTGACTAACCATTATCCCAGTTAGACGTATGTGTTTGCAGCACCAGGAGTTTCTTCTTCATCTGTTAGCTGCTTGTTTTATTTTCTTATTAGTAAGCGAATGATAAAATATGTTTTTATATGAAATAGAGCATATTGTTGATAAAAAAAACATGAAAAGGGCAGGCATTTTTGGAGGCTGGTAGAGATCCTGAGTCTACTCTATTTTGAATTGATTTAGATCTCAAGTTGGTAGTGAATTTTAAATAATAGTTTTATTGAAATGTCTTTCACAATCACACTGTATTAATGCTATATAATTGAGCTTGAGGTTGGCCCAATAGATAAATGCATTCCATCTTTAAGTTTTGGAATAGCATATCATGAATGAAAAATGAAATGAAGTGTTTGAGGTGCCATTTGCATATTAAGCCAATGGCCTGAAGGGGTTTCATGCCTTTCTGGGTCTCAGTCATTTTGTTGTTAGACTCCTTGTAATTTGGCTAAAATATACTTTGTTGAACAGGAGATATCCAGAAAGTCTTGCGTTATTTTGCTTTTGTTTTTGCTCTTTAGACAGTGCCCTGTTATAAACTAAAATTACACATTCCTGAGTGTAAACTGATCATGTTCCCAATGGAAATTTCAGGAATACTTGTGGCTATTTTCAAAATGTGGAAATCTATTTATATTTTTTCCACTTGTTTTTCTTCCTAGGTTTTGGCACTGATTGCTTTCATCTGCATAGAGACCATCATGGAATGCTCCCCTTGTGAAGGCCTTTATTTCTTCGAGTTTGTGAGCTGTAGTGCATTGGTGGTTACTGGAGTTCTGTTGCTTATGTTCAGTCTAAACCTTCACACAAGAATACCGCAGATCAACTGGAATCTTACTGTAAGTTCATACAAATCCTCACTCTGTTAAAAAGAGCTGCAAATCTGTTTTTAAGTTTGGTTTTTGGACTTTCCTTTCTACTGTTGTTTAAGATTGTGTATGAGTGTTCTCTATGCTGAGTAAAGTATACATTTTACTTATATTTATTTTGAATACTAACAGCAGAATGAGCTTTGAAATGTAGCAAGATTAAACTACATTAAATAGAACTAAAATCTGGTAGATTCTCTGTGGAAGGAAAAACTTCCTGCTAATGCCAGCAATTACTGTTTGTGGATGCAGTGGATAAAAATGCAGCCTGTAGTTATTTAACTTTGACAGATGTTGTATTTACAGTAGCCCGTTGTTCTCTCTTAAGCTGTTTTTTATATTAGGAGAGCCGTGCTACATATATTTTCTTACACAGATTAATACAATCATCGGGTAAAATTATGTGCTTTCTGTGAAAATCAGGTGTTTTGAATTGCTCACACACATAACTATTAAACATTGACTGGCAATGCTTAATGTGTCCTCAAATACAAGGAGTTTTAGGAAGAGAACTGCTGGCAATGCACATTCCTTTTGTACAAGTCTCCATTTCCATGCTGTATTATGAGTTAAACTTCCAGATTGGGTTGCATAAACACAGGTCACAAAATCAACATGTTAGTCACTCTAGCAACAGATCTGTCAGCCTCAAGGACAATATTTATATCAACTTCTTTGGACAGTACAGATACATATGTGCCTATGTTCTGTTCTGTTTTATAACAGTAATTTTCTAAGTACCGTTGGAGACCAGTCCCAGAGGTTTCTAGGCTTGTGATTTGTTTGTTTGTTTTTAATGCAATTTATTAATGTTGCAATTTGCACGTTTGCAGTAAGTGAGTGTTTATAAGCCTAAATGACTTGTCTAAAGTGAGACTGGAATGTGGAATTAGATGATTCTTTGTATGCCGGGGATGCATGAGCCATTGAGGAACTCTTCCTAAGAGTACTTGGTAGGTAGATTATATGGACTGAGAACTGTGACTGGTAACTGTAGGTGGGGGAGATCCAGGTGACTTGCAAAACAAAACCAGTGGAACCACTGGAATGTTACTGGGTTGTCTTGCCTTTACTCCTTTTGTCTCCATTCTGCCAGTATTGTCACCACTTACCTTCATGGCAAGCTGAAAAGCAGCAGCTGTGTAGAGAAGGTAGTCTCTGTTTCTGTTGCCAGCTTGTTTAATGAGCATCACAACAGCCTGACAGCGGATAACAGCAATTGAAGACCGTCTTTTTATACCACACAGTTCTGTATATGCTAGTAGGATGTACAAGAGCATGATAACAAGTGTGTAAGTGCATCAGTGTCACATAAAATACATGATGGTTTTGCTGGTGTGATACGAGTGGTTTCACAGTGAATACTAGGGCTAGCTTATGGTCAAAGTAAGTTTGACCAAGACTTTTACCAAGAGACCACAGAGCGGTATGCATGGTGTCCATGACTGAGCTGAAGTTGTGTCTCTGGAAGAGTCAGTTCAATGACTTTGCATACCCTTGGTCCTGTATGTCTGTACCTTTTGTTCTGTTGTTGAGCCCTGTGGCACACTTTTACTGCCTACTAGAACACTTTGACAATATGTTGAACATACATAACTACAGAAGCCTAAATGCAGCTCTCTACCTTTCCCCCCAAATAATGCAGGAGGTATCAGTGTGTAACTGGTAGGTCCTTTCAGCCACTCTGACTTCTTACGGTAGTTGAGTGACAAGAATTGCTGCTTTGAGTGCAGCGTTACCTGTCTCTGCATAGCACTCTGTTAGAGATCTTTAGAGAAGAGAGGGCTTAAAAATCCAACAGGTTGTGGTGTGGTGGGGTTGGGTTTTTTTAATTTAAGTATTTTGGTTTTTAGGGCCGTGGTCACACTCTGAACCCCCTACCTAAACAGCATGGAGCAACGTGACATGGTTGGAGTTCAATCTGAAGGGCAAATGGAATACACTGCAAATGCTTTTGCTTTAGTTCATATTGCCCAGATCAAGGAGGTAGAAGTAAATTGTCATGATCTTGCAAGTCTCATTCTTTTGGTTATGTACTGAAGATGAAATGCTTCTTGTATCATTATAGCAAAGATCTCTAACAGAAGTGAGAAGAGAACTGGAAGCTTCTGACTTCCATTAGCTGATGAGACCATGCTTCTTTCTGGTATTGCTTACTGATTTTAACAATCATGAGTCTGATAGGACCATTACTCTGAGAGGGGTATCTTCATTGATCAGATAGCTGTAGTCTGCTGTTGCATGTACGGAGTGGGAGATTGAAGACTGCTGATAAAACACCTATGGGAGATTACTTTGGCAAAGTTAGTAGCAAATTTAAGAATGTAGAGTTGTGTCTGAATTTTTTTTGGCTCATTTTGGCATTTTATTCTTTACAATTTCGATGTATATTCGTACATTATTTGCCTCTTTCGATATTTAGTATTTTCCTGGGTTTTGATGGTTATTGTTATAATTTTGCAGCCTCTGTATATGACACAGTTATCACAGAAATTGCTTTCTGAACAGCAGACTTTCACGCTCCTGAATGCTTTAGGAGGAGGTCACTTCTGCTTCCGTATAAATTCATTAATATACATGCTTTAAAAAAATATGTATGACTTTATAATGGGCACTTCCTTTGTGAAAAGTCTCAGACTTTGCTTTTAGAAGCTGTGTGAGAAGAAGAAACTGTTACAGTACTTGAAAGAATTTAATAGTCTGAAATTTAGGAGGAAGACTTTCTTCAAATACAGCACTTGCACAAACTTCCTAGGAACCATTTGAAACCATTTGCTTTCAAATGATCCTACATATTAGAAAGTACCAGGCCATCAACTGCTATTATCCAACACAGGATTGTTTCTTTTAGTACTTTATTAAAATTAGATTAGATTTAGATTAAAATTGGACTTCTTTCTAATGTGTTGTGGATATTGTCTGATGTCCACTCTGCCTGGTTGGAATGAAAATGTGGATCAGTATATACTAGCATCTAACAGATAATCAAATGTACTAAATTTTTTTTTAATATATATTTTTAGCCATTTGGGGAAAAGAGCTTTGTTTTGATCCTAATTAAAGACTTGCCAACCATTTTCACATTTTCCTGAGGTAAACATGAAAGAAACATGGAGATGGTGAGGCCAGAAAAGAACCTTGCTTGGGTGTGTTGGAAAGAGGCAGGTCTGTTACAGTAAGATGAAAGAACAGTCACTTGTCTGTATTGTGCAGCACTATCAATATTATGCAAAAATGGAAAAGCTGGGGAACCTGTCAGTGGAAATTTCCATTTCCTTTATACTTCACAGCTCAAAGGGAGCCTATTCTGCAAGGAGACTTGCAAGTGGCATAGGAGAATGAAGAGCACACCGCAGCAGAGATTCCTGCTTAACTGATGAGCTGCTGCTTTGAAATGTTTGTTTTCAAAGTTAACTAATAACTGAATGTTAGCTATAATTTTGTGTTTGGCTAAATTACCTTTTCTTTTTTTAAAGTCATTATTTGAATCTCATGTGTTCTACAGCAAGAGCTTAAGATCTTGCAGCCAAACCGTGTGGATGGCATGGTGCTCTAGAAGTAGGTACGGAGTGGGAAAGTTAAGAGGTGTTTGTAGTAACTTTGGTGTCCTGCTGACTTTGCATGCGGCTTGCCAGGCTTTCTGACAATTACTGTCACTGCGGAGTGTAACGCTGCAGTACCTTTTTCTTCAGGGCTGAGAACTGAGGTGACTTGGGGAGCGGGACAAGTGGTGGCAAATAGCTGAGAATACTGAAATTTGACAGTGTCGCCTGGATGAGAGTTTGTATGATGAGAGAAACCCAAGTCATTACAGATGTAAATCATTGCATAATCAGCCAGTAGAACAGACTATTTGTGTCTGTGTGTAGGGGGAAAAAAAAAAATCTTCCAATAGTTTTTGACCACTAATTTAAAAAAAATATATATTTTTTTTTAAACATCCCCTGGAGCTCTGGTAGTGTATTTTTTGTGTGTGTGTGTGCGCGCGCGTGCACGGTTCTGAATGCAGTTTTTTTCAGCCTAGAGGAGTCTCAAAGATGAGGCACAGGACTGAGCACAGCACAAACTAATTAGAGTTCTGCCAGGCTTATTAGCCTGGACTCAGTCCCAGGGAAGCACTGCTACAGGGAGGAAACATGAGGAGTCAGGTGTGTCTCTTTGAAGACACAGATCGGTGGTTGTTTTTTGTGCTGCCTGAAAACTTATTTCATCATCTTTCCAGGGTTGGGTTTTTTCAGTTGTTGCAGCGATGAAACCTTGTGCGCAAGCAACTGACACTGAAGTAGTTGGCAGTAAATTTGATGTGGTGCCAGAATGACAAACTGTCTTACGCCAGCCTTGGCTCTGAAGAGTGTAATTACAAAGCTGTAGTTCAAAGGCCTTCACAGGGCAAACTTGATTTTTTTTTTTTAAATTTATATTTTTCTCCTTCTATTTTGAAAAAACATCTTGGTTTTTTTTGGCCTGCTTAGCTGTTGAATGAGAAATTAAGTCGTCCTTCACTTTCATGTTTACTGCTGTCAAAATAGCAGTACCTATTAAGAATAATAATGAATATTTTATAAATTAAAAAAAAATTGTCAGAATTAATTTCCTTCGGGTTAATGTTCTTCATGGACATTCATTCTCATTTGATGCAGCATGGTGTAAACGATGCATTATTCTATAAGAAATACACATACAAGAAATATTACAGGGTTTGGTAGTTACTGCTAGTAAGGTCTGTTGCTTTGTGATGATAACTGCTGGTCCTGTCTGCGTGCAGGACTGCGTATTGGAAAAACATACAAGGAAAGCAGTGACGAGCAGCTAAGAAAGAACTGAGAGGGAAATAGGCAGGTGATCTGCAAGAAACCAAAATGAAATGGGGATTGTAGAAGCATTCATTCAGGAATGTGTTTTGTCATTTACAGCAGAGTTACTACATCTAACAGCGCTTGTATTCCAATTGAAAAATAGTTAGAAATAATAAAATCATATGAATCTTGGTTTTGAGGCCACGTCTTCCATTTCTTCAAAATCATAGCTTGTCCCTGACCTTTTGGAGAGCTGACTAAGGTTTTTGGAAGTCACTTGTTTTTTTACATATTTTGCTTGAGATGCTGGAAATAGAGCTGATTTCCAGCAAGTGCCGGACACCTGGGACCAGATCAAAGTGCCTGAACAGGAGCACCTGCAGATGAAAGCTAGAGACCTTTGGGGGCTGCTGTGTGTGACGTGGGACCCACGGGGACCTTCAGCCTTGCGTGGGGGCCGGGCAGCATAGCCCCATGTTGTGAGATGGGCACTAAGATATCTCTGTTTGCACAGCATGAATCCAGCCCTCTGGGTCACTAACATATTTCTGAAATCGTTGGTCATCAACTATTTTATCAGGGGGAAGTGATGCTTAGGTAAATCTTGGAGTAGCAGAGTCTAGTGTTTGAATAAAGGCTCCCGTACCTATGTAAGCCTAAATAAATGAGAAAAAAAGAGATGGGAATTAATGCTCATACAGTTAATTCTGTTCTTTCTACCTAGGACTTATTTTTGCTTGAGGAACCATGTTCCCATTTTTAATTGTGGTGCAAAATGCTCATACAATGTTTAATCGTATGATTATAGAGTAAAATTATGGGAGTTTGACCAGAGGTCCTTGGTTTAGAGGACTGACTGCTATGTTTGTAAACTTGATAGCTTCACATAGAAACAAGGCAAAAAGTTTCCAAACCTTGCAAGTAAAGTACTGGTTGGAGGAAAAATTAGGGGCATTGTACAAAAAAATTAAAAAAAGAAAAAAACCCCAATAACCACACTTCCCTTCCCTTCCTCTGCCAACTGAAAAACAAACCACCAAAACCCAAACAGAGCTAAAAGGAAGTGTTAGTTTGAGCTCTCTCTTTTGTGGAAAATAACCTGGACAGCAGCAGGCTACTAACTTCTGTCACCTTTTGTGGCAAAGTCAAGCTGCTGAAATGTGCAGGCTTCTTTTCCGGATTACATTCATTTAGCTACTTTAAACTCCATCTAAATGTAAACTCTTGGATTTCAGAAAGCAAATGACAAAAGCAACCACCAGTTTAAATGTCATATTTTTGTTTATACAAATTACAATTGCAATATGGCACTGTCTCCCTTTTAAATAGTGTCTGGTCACTTGCGCAGTCTCTTACTTCACCACGAAATACAGGATAAAAAGGCAGAATGTGTATTTTGATTGAACGTCTCTTAAAAGTTTGCATGGGTGAAGTCATGGAGAGCGATGGAAAAAGGCACGTGGATATTACTGACACCTCTGAGCATCAGAGCCAACTCCTGGTAATGTACCGAGCTGGAGGACTAAACAAGCTTTCGAAGCTGATGTCCCTTGCAGCTTTCAGGAGTTACTTAATGGGAGTTTTCAGGTCTGTTAACAGACCTCTCATTCATAGCACCAATTCAGCTTCTCCATCCTCATTAATCCGGGAACCATACCTGCCGAGACCGTTAAAAATGAAAGACTGTAGGATGCTGTCCACTTTTCTTTTCTAGAGTTTTCCATCTTTACTGCAGAATCAGCAGAACAAAAGCCTCACCCTATCTATTTTAGTATAAAATGCTGTCTTGGCATAAACCCATCTTCATCCACATGTTAAGCTGCCTCCTCTGCCTTATGCTCCTTCTGAGTGGGGCAGATAGCTGGTGATGGCATTGGCAAATATATGTCCTTGGATACTGTCCTTTTGGACTAATAGGACCATTGGTGACTGAACAGAATGACTTGTGAATAACTAGCAAGTGACCAGAAGTCAGTCGTTCATTTTTAAATCATTTTGGAAAGGGGAAAGGGAGCAGCAGCAGTCTAGAGTGGATTTGATTCAGCTCATAGATTTTATTCTCTGTTATGGATGGCAGCTTTGTACAGTATTTTATGGCACAGCATACTGTCTCAAGAGGTTGCTGTAATTTCAGCAGAAATTCTTCTATCTGTGTGATGTGGTTTTTACTTTGTCTATAAATATAATAGCAAGAACTTCAGCTACATCATGGCCAGATTTGAAACGGCTCATCTTTTTTCAATTAGTTTATTCTTTTTATTGTCACGATTATTCATTTTCTCTTACGTGGAGAAAAGCTACATTATTTTAGGGAGTGTCCTTTACTTCTTGAATTCTTGCTGTAGTTCATTCTCTTTTGTTTCTGCTCTGACTTCTTCCAAAACTGTTGTATTTTTTCTTCTCTCATCTTTCTGCTCTAAGTAGTAAGTACCAAATTTTGGATTAAAACCCTCCACCAATATTTGCATCTGTGATGTTACCATTATATGACAATGTTATTGATAAGTGTCATTGCTCCTTAAGCTTCAATCAATCTCATCTGTGGATATGAAAGATTGTGTTAGTTTTAGCTTTTTAAGAAACCAGCCTTATTGTATGAATGTGAATCAATTATTAATTGCATTAAAAGGTTTTGACCTAAATAGGGAAAGGAATTGCAGAAACGAATAAATTGGAGCCTCAAGATGGAATCAAGTCTATATTTGAATTGTTGAATTCTTTGCAAGGAGAAATTTTATATTCTTTGTAAAAAGTACAATAAAATAAAACGCCAGTGATGATGACAAAGTTTCTAACGCACTTGTATCTTTGGTTTCCTGGAAAAATCATGACAAGGGCACCAGCAGTCTAATTTCAGCAGTATTTCATATTCTGCAGTATCTCAAACTTCTTACGAGAAGCCTTCAAGTCAATTTGTAGCATGGGGATAGATGATAATGTCTGTCATGTTGTGTATAGGTCTAGCTGTCTTATACTATTCTCCTTTGGCAAGCTGATCAAGCTGACCAGTTCAGAAAGTCAGAGGTCAGCAGGATTAATTAATAAGCACATCTGACCCCATAAAACATAGAGGATTATGTGTCATTCACTTAGTTTTTAAGTATGGTACTAAAGAAGTACAAAATGTGTGTCTGAAAAAACATATTCTGGATTATAAGAAGTGAAAAGGTGGAATATTAAGCACATCTTTCGTTGTTCTGATGGTTAGCTCCCTTACAATTAAAACTTATTTCATTTTGAATATGGCTTTTGTTTTAACTTTGCAGCTGTTGATTTTGATATGCTATTAATTTTGTTGTGCTTTTCTATGCTAAACTTTTTAAAAAGCTAGTATTTTTTGATTATTTGAACACTGGAGTCTTCATGTACACAGCTCAATCTTTTTAATATTCAAAGCAGGTTAGGTTCTTTGATTCATACTGTGAGAAATTTTTTCCTCCTTTCAAATAACTTCTGTGGCTCTTCTCTGTACCCTGTCCAATTTTTCAACATACTTTTAAAAATGTGGCTACCGGAACAGGATGCAGCATTCCAGTGTCCCTTGCAAAGGTAAGATTACCACCTTACACCTATCATGTCCATATGTCCAAAGGAATGTACAAGTGCTTTTCCTCCTTTTTTTTGTCATGGCATCACATGTTGAGATGCTTACCTACTATAATTACTAAGTTATTCGCAGTTATTTCTTCTAGGATTTTATCTCCGTTCTGTAGGTCATTCCTGTAGGTGGCAAATGTACTCTGGTAGTAAAATACATAACTTGACCTTGGGTTGAACTAAATTAAAAATTTTTTTTTTTTTAATTATTCAAGAGCATAGCTGCCCTCTCCTCAGTATTTAGTTTCAGCATTCTTGGTGACGCACGTATGTTTATTCTAGAGACTTGATGAAAATGTTGAATACTGTTGAGTGTGGTATCTGTTGTCATATGTAGTGAGACTTCCCCTTCAGTGAAAAAAGGTTTGTGCAGATGAGAACTACAGCTCTTGTTGGCAACCCTGGAAGCACAGTTAGAGCTGCAGAACTCAGAGTTGGAGAGAAGGATACTTGGAGAAATTGTGAAATGCCATTTATTTTCTAATATCTCTATTTCTTAAATTTTTCTCTGCAAGGCAAGAAATTATATAATTAAAATTGCAATAACTATTTAATAAAATTCTAATGTTGTTTGATACTGTAAGTACCAGATGTCTATTTCAGTGAGCTTGAACAGAGATATAAAGTATCTCTCTAATTATACACTGGCAGGTGGAAAGATGATAGGAGTTTGAGACCCACAGTTTGCTTTTGTTTCCTTACTGTTTGGTAAGACAGTTTGGGTCTTACTGGGCTCATGAAATCTGAACACGTGGGTGGGAATAGCAATGAGCAATGGAATCCTCTCGGATTTCTTGGGAAAGTCCCCCTTGTAGATGAGGATCAGGCCACAGTGACAAATCATACTGTTTATC
>WAAD01000260.1:287-23992 GCA_013389945.1 Fregata magnificens | reverse complement strand
CAACCTTAATGATTCTATGATTCTATGACTTTTCTTTCAGCTTTGAAGGACCTTCATTGCTTGTCTTTCCTTAATCTATGATAGCTAGATACATCACATTGTAAGCCTCACCTTTTATAGCAGTAGAAGGTTTTCAAGTCCACCTTACAATACTTCAGGAATTTAACTCATGTGTGTAGTTAAAAAAAAAAAGAAAATTCAATAGAGGCCCTTCTTTCAAATAACACACTCTCTGTTGACCATGGCTGGACACATAGGGCAACTGCACACATAACAAAAATCTCCTTTCTTCTGTTCTCGTAGTAGTCCAGCTTATAAATTTGACTGGTATTAACTTTTTTTTGATAAATTTTCATCAAGTAGTAGATTATAAACTCAGACTAAAGTTGTTATTTATGAGGTTACAGGGCAGCTGCTGATTCTTTCATGCTCCTGTACCTGCTACCAAAAGACCAACCAAATGGACTTTTCATTTGGTTTTTTGTTTGTTTACTTGGTTTTTTGCTGCTTTTCACTGAAACAATATGTGTTTTCATCTGCTTCCTTATCGAAGGCTGAAAAGCCTTGATTTGAACTTGTCTAATTTCTCACATTTTTAGCACGTAGGTGTAGAATGGTTATAGGTTTTCTTTGAGATGATTTATCTTTTCATCTACTGTCGGCCAAGCCAGAAGTCTTGAGAGAAGGTAGGAAATTATATTAGAACAAGTCTTTAATAAACCATGACAACAGGTGCATATAGTTTATTGGAGGCTATTTCATTGCCACAGGCCAATGCCTAAGACAATTATTTATGTAAGAGGGTGCTTTTTTTTCTTGCATATCTTATTTCACTTATACTAGTTTTTTAACTATGGAAACAATTTCATATTCATTATACAGCAGTCTGTGCAAAATTTCTGAAATAGTTTGTGTTGTTACTGAAAAACTTTTAGGGGTCTTCAGAGTGAAGAAGTTTGGAACAGGTGCACTAAATTTAATGGTAGGCAATCTTTAAGAAGGAATATAGAAAGTTGTATTGGATGGGCAAAGTAATGTAACTGTAAGAATTAACTTTTACTGTTGACATTTCTATTTAGTAAATACGATCTTGCAACAGTGCATGTAATTCACATTCCCCTGTTTGTGTTCTTAAATTTTGATAGATTTCTGGGTTTTATGACTGTTCAAATTGCATGTCGATGGCAGTACAAAAATGAATGGCATTTAATTTAGTACCACTGAGTTTTCATTGTCAAGAGAGAACTAAGTAAAATGCATGAATGTGATATACTCAGGAAGATCCTAGGAGCAGTTTTCTGTACCCTTTTTCCCCCTTCCAATCTTTGAGAGACAATCTTTGAAATTACGTTTGATATTTTGAATTTTTTTCCATAAAGTAGTTAGCTTAACATGTGTTTATGTGCACGCAACCATGTGTGTTTCTGTGAGCCTTTTTATTTAATGTAAAAGAAAAATTGGTATCTTCCCAGATCGTGATAACAAAGTATGGAATTAAGGAATACATACATTTTATTATGGCAGAAAACCAAACACAAAAGAACAGCAATGAAAACAAGACAGCAGGGTTAGCATAACTTCTAGAGTGAAAGGCATGGTTGGTTGCTTAGCTTTTTCCTCTTCCTAATATAATTACTTTATTTGTGACCTTGCATTAAAATCTGCCTTACTGTAATCTAAGAAATCTTTCTGTAATTTACGATTAATTTTTAATTAGTGCTACGTTCAGTGCATTTTCACAGACCCAGTAAAATCTGTAATTACTTGTAATTTTATAATTTATTTTAAATACATAATGATATAGCTGTTTACCTGTGTAACATATGTACTAGTATGTAACTTCACGCAGTGCAGAATATTTTTTGGCAGGCACATATTTAGCTGATGTTTGATTTTATTTTTTAATGATAAACTTTATATAACTTTTAAAATTCAGATCTTTAGGTGTAAGTATTGAATGACTGAACTGTTTTGATGTGTATCAGACAGGTGGAAGGCTAGCTTTAGAGGTTAAGCTAGCTTTATACATGTGTATTGAGTTTTCATTTTTAAAGCTTTAACACTGAGAGTACCAAGTATTTGTACACAGAATACCAAGAGATTTTCTGCAATCATGTCTAAAGCAATTTGTCTTTTATGTTTAGTAGATAAATTGAATTGGAAAAATGTTGAACTGGATGCCATGACTTGCAAATTGATTCCTTTCTCAATGGTAAAATCAATAAACGTTTGATCTTAAAGGAAGAAATATTGATGATTTCTGAATATAAATTCTAATGTCTTTGTACAGTGGCCTCCACTTTTCATCTGAGGTTACAGTATTTATAAAGGATAGGTTGGTCCTATCTAGGCTATTAAAGAAGGAAAATGTAGAATAAAGATGCCACCTTGTGGGTGAAATAAATGATGCAGTAGACACGATTCAAAATAACTTGTTTACCAAATAGATTCTATGCATTCGTGACTGGTTGCTAGAATTTGAGCTTGTATCTTCTTAAACATTTACAATTATTTTGGGGGTTTACGTTTGGTATTTTTGTATGAAGTATCTAAGTAACTGCAGTTGGACCATTCTGGTCTTAAGTGTTAAATGACTGCTAAAAATCACACAGTGTAATTTCATTCATGCTCCTAATCACCACATAATTTTGGCATCAAATTCAACGTATTGTTCTCAATGTATTGAAGCCCAGTTTTAATGTAGTCATCCTAACCTGTGTGGATAACCAGAATTAATAGTTTTGTAGATATTCCCTGTATGAAAACAGAATGGTGATGCATTCCTGTGCTGGAATTCTTCTCACTACATACCCAAATTAACATGTTACATGTATTAATTTGTCTTTCTTAGCTGCACATCATGGATTTCTTACAGCAGTCAGTGAAATACCAGGTGTCTACAGACCTTGGTGCCATGGTTTTGAATCACCTTTGTCTTGGACAGGTTTATATATGGTGTTCTGGATTTTGACGACATTATTTCAGGGTTTTTTTCCTCATTCAGTGGTAATGACCTAGCTGCTGTATATGGGAACGCAATTGAGAGAAATTATATCAATACTTAAAAAATATGAACCAGCAGACTGTGGCTGAGTTAGCTCACAAGAGCTCTTAACTGAAGGCAGTAGTGATGCTTGGTATCTGTGCCACAGTCCAGCCAGGTACCAGAAGTTCCCCAGGCAGTTTCAGATAGAAATCTGATTTCTGTTCCTATTATGAAGGATTGTGTAGTGTTCATGTATTCTGTTTGTACAGCTTCCACAGAGTGAGAGGGGTCTGTGAAGTGCTTCAGGTGAAAGACTCCAGATCAAAAACTATGTTATTCTGGCCATTTTACCTGGATTTACTTGCCCTCTTTATTCTTGCATGGATTCTTGGAGACTCATTCATTTTGTCTTTTGCTTTGGAAAAGCTATGTTTGCTGTTCAGTTCAGGTTTATTGCATAAGAATCTCATAACAAACTCTTCAGGATCAGTTAAGCTTGTTGTGGCATCATGAATTTTTGATGTGACATTGGTGTGTGGAATACTTCCCAGTGTCGTTAGAATTTTTTTAAAAGTACTCCTGCGACCACATGCTGCACATGATCTTTTTTTTCCATAGGTCATGTTGGGGAGCTCAGAGTGGTGTGGCCCACACAACTCACAGTTTAAATGTTGTTGCCATGCAGCATGTGCATTTTGTTCCTGACTGAGGGAGTATGCATGTGGAAGAGCATCTGAGTTACCCAGATCTCAGATGTGGCAAGAAATAAGCTAATGGGAGTTACCAAGACTGGTGTCAGGTTGTCCTGGAAGCCAGCTGCAAGTCAAAATCCAGCCTCTAGTGGAATTGTCTACCCTGTGTGAGCCCTGGTACTTATCCACCTAGGAAATAGCCCCTTACCTTTACTCTTTGCATACCAGGTCTTGTACTCGTCCACAGGGTTGTTAACTCCTAGGTGTTCAGATTTTCTTTTAATAAGAACACTTTTATTATGGTTTTGGAAGAAGATGATGATCTACAAGGAGGAAAAGGTTTATTTTTGCAAATAACAAAGATAAGCTACATGTGCAACTGAGAATTTGCGTTCCTCTGCCTCCAGACAAGTACTTACCTCCCCATGACAATGTCTAAGCTGGAGAAGCCTGCTTCAGAGTTCCTGCTTTCTGCTTTGCCCCTTCACATGTTCCAACATGTGCAGAGCGAGACCCAGCCTATCCCAAAGCATCTGTTTCCATAAAAACCTGATGTGTGTACTGGAAAGCAGCCATGACACAGTCCAGTTCCTGATGCGAATTACCAAAGAATCAGGGCTTCATAGTGCACAGTAGGGAGTACTTGCCTCTCAGTTTGGCCACAGTCTCAGTGGCTTCAGTAATCTAACTGGTAAATGCATTTTTATTATAGTAGCTGGTTTTTGTAGTTTTCCGTTGTCCAAATTTCAGAGATATCCAGAAATATAGGATACAATTCTTTTCAACTTAGTCAAATAAATACTCTACATTTCCAGTGGACCATAGAGTAACAGACTTGTGCCAAACAGGTAATAGGTCCCTAGCTTGATGTGTTTATAATCTCAGTGCACAAAGGAAAAAAAAAAAAAAATCAAGTTCTACATGAACACAGCACATGATAAAGTAGAGTATTGTGACAACACTTCTAATATTTCATGGAGATGGCTAGCCAGACATTTCCTGGAAAGAGGCTGCAATGTTTTGATATTATTTTTTTTCTTACAGTCTTCAAATGAGGTCTTATTGGTAGCATTCTTTCAAAGGTTAGTAGATTTTTTTTTTCTTTTACCTTAGAGATTTTATGCCTAAGACTGTACTCTGTTTAAAATGTATCCTATGTACATCAGTATCTATTGGAAACCAGGTTGCTAAGCTTGATGAGTCTCTAAAGGAAGGGTTAAAATATTCTGAGCCCAGTCAGGGGGAAAATACCAAAAGTTGTTTAAAGCTGCTTCCTTTAGCACAGCTTCAAATAAAAGTAATGTAGTACTTGGTCTTCCTGCTTATTTGAAGTATCTATGAGCAACATAGTCTTCCTTTGGCTTTGGATTCAGTTCTTGCTGATTTGTCTGTAGGTTTCAGGAGGATTGTTAATGTAACCTATATAAATACCTAGGTAGGCTGCTTCTTTTCCATCTAATGGAAAAGTTCCGTCTTCCAGTTCAATCTAACTTTGGTTAGATTAGGCAAAGTCAATTTCTATCCATTTCCTTTTGTATGGACAACTAGAGTAATGCGGATGGGAGTTCTGCTGTGTAGTTGAGCAAGTCATGACTGGCAATTACTTTCTCTGTGCCTGGCATCTCAGATTATTTTATAAAGGACTGGTTTTACTTCTAGGCAAGAGATGGAGTTAGACCTTCTTTATTTGGTAGCTGGAAAGGTAGCAGAATTCCTGATGCCAGGTCACAGCTCTGAAATCTGCTGCTTGCTTATATGCTGTCATCATGAACGGCTGAGCAGGGGGTTTGTAGTAGCACAGGCTCTTCCCTGTGCTGAGCAGGGCTCAGATTGTCAGATGTGCTGTCTCTGGTCTCTCCTGGGGGCTGAATAGTAGTGTCGTGGCTTTTCTTGGCTGATGTTGACCATAAAAGGTCAGGTATTAAAAAAACTCTATGGCAGCATAGCAAAAAAACCCCAAAACAAAAACACACACACACACACACACCCCCAACCCCAACCTAGTTTGAAGATGTTTTAGGCTGTTCTCTGTTATGCTTTAAGTTAACTGTTTTGTGTACCCTTAGGAAATAATCAATCAAATTAGAATCATCCAAGAAGCCAGGTAAATACTCTGGTATTAACTGTCAGATGCAGCTTTCTTGTATATGATTGTGCACATAATTTAAGCATGCCAAGCAGTGCTTTATAACCCCTTGACCTATTATTACTATGGTGTTTATGTGTATTTAAACACTAATGTAGTGCAAGAAATTAACATTGTATTTACTGGTTCAAAATATATTACTGCAGCTATCTATTCCTAATGTCCTGTAAGAGTGCCTTTGTTTTGAAAGATTTGTCTTTCCCATAGCAGCTCAGTATTCTGAACTTAATACTTATTTGCACCCTGCTCAGAAATTACATGGTATATGAAACATACTCTGACATTCATTCAAACTTTTAAAACTTTAGGTCTAGGAGAGACAGATTTAAGATTACTGAGCTTTCTGGTTGAAGTACTTCAAGCAGAAATCCATACTCCATTAGGTTTTGTAACATTATGTGACCTTAATTTTCCAGGTATTTTGCCCTTCAAATTGAAGATAGTATTTTAATACTATTTAAGTCTCCTGAAGAGCCTTGTAATATGATAGGCTTAAGTTGTGAAACATTTGAACAAAATGAAAGATAAAAAAGTAATTTAGGATTTTGTATTTTTTTATGTATAGCAACATAAAGATATGCATCAAGTAATAAATTGAAGTAGGTGATAAAAGGTTTTTTGGAGGCGCATTTGTCAGTGAAGTTATGTGTACTTGTAGTCAGCCATATTTCTTGTATGAAGGTCTTTCTTTGCATTTGATTATTTTAAGCAAAGCCATTCCCAGTGCTTTGAACTTAGGGATTTGTCTCTCACGTTGTGGTGTACTTCAAATAAAATTATATCTGGACAAGAGCTGTAGGATCCCATCTCAGGAGATGAAATAGAGTTGCAGAGCTATACTGAGGTCGTGGTTTAAACCCAGCCAGCAACTAAGCACCACACAGCTGCTCGCTCACGCCCCCCTGGTGGGATGGGGGAGAGAATCAGAAGAGTAAAAGTGAGAAGACTCATGGGTTGAGATAAAGACAGTTTAATAGGTAAAGCAAAAGCTGTGCATACAAGCAAAGCAAAACAAGGAGTGCATTCCCTACTTCCCATCGTCAGGCAGGTGTTCAGCCATCTCCAGGAAACCAGGGCTCCATCACACGTAACGGTTACTTGGGAAGACAAACGCCATCACTCTGAACGTGCCCCCCTTCCTTCTTCTTCCCCCATCTTTATATGCTGAGCATGACGTCATATGGTACGGAATATCCCTTTGGTCAGTTGGGGTCAGCTGTCCCAGCTGTGTCCCCTCCCAGCTTCTTGTGCACCCCCAGCCTACTCACTGGTGGGGTGGTGAGAGAGGCAGAAAAGGCCTTGACTCTGTGTAAGCACTGCTCAGCGATAAGGAAAGCATCTCTGTATTATCAACACTGTTTTCAGTGCAAATCCAAAACATAGCCCCATACTAGCTACTATGAAGAAAATTAATTCTACCCCAGTCAAAACCAGCACAACTGACTTGTTGGGGAAAAAGCTGAAGAATTATTTTTAAAAAATCTTGTAGAAAAAGATAGGGGAGAAACATGTTTTCTTATTAATAAAGGTGATATAAGCTTTCAGTAATGTTAAATATGAGGAAATGAAAATTATCAGTAGCTATTGTTATGCACAGCTCCGTAATATGCTAGAACTGGATCTAATAAATTACAGCAATAGCTTCTGATGTTTTAACCCCTCTAATGTAATCCTCGAGCAGTCAAATAGCTATGCAGTATGACAGATGCAAAACACATCACTTTCAAAAAAATCTCAAAAAAAGTAGGAACAGTATGTAATTGAAGTGTAACAGCACTTATGCTGGATATGCAATTATATATATTCACATGTATATTTGTACATTTTGTGTGTATCTTGATGGTTACCTGAGGCGTTTGTGTTTTTTTGTCTAAAAATCATGTTTTATTCATATACACCGAAAGTGTCAATTGCTAGGTTTTCTGTAACTGTCTACAGCACTGGTTCTTACTATATACTGTAACAACTTAGCATAGATTGCCTTCTTTAAAGATTTTCATTATTTTGCTGATAAAAACAAAATATTACTTAACGGAATGTCCTTTTTGCAGCTTGTGTGCTGATAACTGCCTAGAAGATTATATGAATGTTACAACGTCAAACACAATTGCCTGAGATGTGGGTGTTAATACTGAGACATTTTTCAGTCACAGCTTCAGTTGGGTATTCTAGTTACTGAGTACAGGAAGGAATTTAAAACACAACTCAGCAGGCAACAATTAATTATGTTTTGCTTGTCTGAACTGTTGTTTTCTTGTTCTTGGCTGCCAAAGATTGAGATTTTCTCATGTATTGCATTAGTTGTTTCCCAGTCCTTTAGGCTTAGCTGTACATTTGGTAGACTTCTCTGGTAGTTTCAAATGTAGTAGTTGGTAGTGGCTACTAAATTTGGTCCTACTGGCTGGTCCAGTTCTTGTGGAGCCAGAATAAATTCCTTTTGCTGAGAAGACTTCCAGTTCTGATTTTTAAGCATCACAGGCTACCTTGGCACTTGGTGAGTGTGAACATTCACCCTGTATGCCTGCCAAACTTGGAGTAGGACAACTGTGAGTGCAGAAGGGCAGCCAGAAATCTTGAATCAGAGCTGTGAAAAATTAAGTGCCCTTTTGTCTGTGCTTCTGGACTCTATTTTGCCAAAAACTACCAACTTGACCTCTGCTTTGCTAAATTTTACGAACTATTAACTGCAAGTAATCTAAAAAAGATTGTTCCAAATAAATAAAGATCACATATTTGCTGATTTTTTTTTTGTTTGTTTGTTTCAGGTAGAAAGCTGTGAAGTTTTGTGTCTACTTTACTAACTCAGAGTAATTAACTGAGCATCCTAGCACTCTGAAATGCAGAGAGCAAGGGTTTAGGAATATTGCGGAAAGGAAATTGCAATCAAAATATGAAAAGTTTAAAAACATAAATAAATTTTCAACATTGGTGGAGTTAAGGAAAGGTCTTTGTCAGATATCTAGAAGTACTGAGTTCATACCATAACATACCAACTTACTTTATCTCTCAGAAGTTTACTGAGCCAGAATTTTTGTAATCCCATTAGTGTTTATTGAGACAAGCTTCTGTCTGAGTTTGGAAGGACGAATCTGTTTTTACGTCTTACCATCACTAAGAACTAAATAAACTTGTGGCCACTGTTTCTGCCATTTGCAGAATTGCTTCACAGTGTTATGTCAACTGTAATGGTGGTATCAACAGTGTTGTGATCTCTGGTGGTGTTGCACAGTAAGCACTGTATGGCATCCTTAAGTGAAATAGAATTTTCATGTTCTTCACATTCCAGTCACAGATAAAAAGAATTCTGGTAAAATATAGGGCAAGAATGTTTCTGTGTCTGGCATTTTACAAGTGAAGAACAAAACTTAGTTTTAACTTTGAAGAAATGGCATGGTCTTGTCCTTTTAATTGAAAGAAAGGATCCTTTCCCTGTGAAAATTAAATCCTCCACAGTTTGTAGTTGCTTTTCAAACTTGTCAATCTGACAGTGAAATCGCGTAATCCGGTAATAGCATGCCTGATGCTTATTGCAATTTTTTGGGCAGTGGTATCAGCAGATGATGTGCTCTGTTGATTTTTGATCACTTAGGGTTTGATTCTGATCCCACTGACCTGGGTGTAAATGCAGAGTAACTTCATTGACTTCCCTGGAATTACCATAAACATCTCAGTGTAAAGGAAATCTGAATTTATTTAATTGCATTTATGGTTCCACTATAGGACCTTCAGAAGTCACCAAAGAAAGGAAGGTATGGATGACTTTTCCCATCTCTTCATGACACGTTTCTTACTCAAATAGCATTTGTTTCTGACCAGTTCTTAAAACTGTCATGTATCTGTCTGTGTGTTTGTACTGACAACTAAAGGTCGTTGTGCTAAATGCACATGCCAGTTGACTTTTCATTGTCTTACAGCCAGTTTGAGTTGCTTTAAGGTTCCTTTAGTTTGTCACTAGAATTTCTCTTTATTCATGAGCTTTCATGCTGGCTTTATAGTTGGTTTGAAACTGATATGAATATATTTTAGTGTATCTGGAAGGATGGAGTAATTGGACGCGTTCTAGAATACTGTTGGTAAGTGGCCATAAATAAAAACTATTGAAATGTAGGATCTAATCCTGCAGTCATTTTTTCCACTTCGGATGCTGTCAACGGGAGATCTGTCGACGTAGCAGAGACTAAGGCGTTAGGCTTGTACAGAACAGAAATGTAGCTTGTTCACAGCAGATTTTGTAGCACAGATGTCTTCAGTGGCACAGACATGAATGTTTGCTATTTAGTGAAGACTTTTTCTTAACACTGGAAGCTTGCTTTTCAGACTTGTAAGCCAAACTCTCCACAGCAGACCCTTCAGTAGTTTTGGGGGGCTTTTAATGTGATAAGACTAGTTAATTTGGTGCTGAGCCTGATGTGCATTTTTCCTCCTTGATTTTACTGACCAATGAAAATTAATGGGAATCGTGTGCCTGTTTGTTACTTGTGGTTCTCAAAATCTCCCATTTCAGTATTTTAAAATTTTGAATAAAAGGTGCTAATCGATGAAGGTCAGAGATATCTGTGTTGATAACTACTGACTGTTACTCGTAACTAGTAATTAAGTAGTAACTAGTTTGTTATCTCCATTAATAAATTGGTCCACTGTAATTTTTATGCATCCTCAGTGTAATTTAGGGATAATACAGAAGTGTTAAACCCAACCGATAGGATAAGAAAGGAGGAGCATGAAAAAAGTGAGTATGGGCTGTATTTTTATACCAAACCACCCCCCTGTTTATTGTAACATGGTAATATGGTTTAATTGAATATCTGTCCTAGATTTGACAGAGGTATGGATATGGGGAAATAATTATCTATAAGTATTTCTAAAGCCCTGAAACACTGGCATATTTAGAGCTAGATTAACAAGCTACTTGAAGTATATTCATAGCCAATGTTACATCACAGTACTTCTAGGTGTTTAAGTTATGGAGGACAGCTTAAGATCTCAGTCTGTTGTGTATGGGGGGACATGTCTGCCTTAGAGTAGTGTTTGTTCTGCAGGAAGGGATGTGTCTTTGGTCCTTTTTGTTCCCAGGGATTCAGCTGCAGGACAGCCCTGAGCCATTCCCCTGAAAGAACTGAGGAGGTCTTCACCTTCCTTTAACACATGCCCAAATGAGGAGGCATGGTGTGCACGGTCACAACATATACGGTCACAACAGAAGAGCTGGTGGAGTCTGTCCTAATCCCCGAGGAGCCTAAAATGTCATACTCTTCGGAGAGAGTGCAAGATGTGGACTTAGGTCTGTCAGTGATAGGGGGGCTTGTGCTCCCCACAGCATGCCTGTGTGGCTGTGCAGGGCACAGCAGCCTGCTGCTCGGGCTCCCAAGGGTGAAAGCACTCCTACAGAAATGCTTTGGGTGCTCTCTGAGCATCCGTAGCTGAGTAGCCACCAGGGCAGACTGCGCTGGAAATCTGATTTGAATTGAGATGCGAGATAACTTTTGAGCTGTATTTTTCCTAGTACAAGTGTGGCAGTTGGGGGCATGTGTGAAAGCAGAATTTAGGTGTGTTCAGACTTCGAGCGCTTGCAACACACAGTAGGGAAGGTCACCCCTACCTTCTGCCTCATTTCCTTTGCATATCTGGCCCTTAGTGGCTGCAGAATAAAACAAAGAGATCAGTCTAGAAGAGAAAGTACCTAGAAGTGTTTGACCTAAACGATGGCTTTATCTTTGTTTGCGCTGCCAAGTTATTTTTCTTATTTTGTCACTGAGGGAAGGGGTGATAATGTACCCTAGCACTTCTGGTCTCTGCACAGACAAAAACTGATGCAGCTGTTAAAGCTAGAGTGTAGGAAAGACCTGACTGTGAGAGTCTCTAGGAAAGTCTCCGTGTGCTTTCTAGGAATTCCTGTCTTGCTTTCTAGGAATTCACCCCTCAGCTTCCTGGGCATTTACACTGTACTTTGTAGGCAGCCCCAGCTTCTGCTTTCTAGGTATATTTCCTCATCACTTTCCAGGATTATTTCCCATCTGCTTTCTAGGAATTTTCCCTGTGCTGCCCAGTAATTTCCCCCTATGTGTTCTAGGAATTCCCAATGTGCCTTCTAGAAGTCCCCTCTTTTATTTCCAGGAATTTCCCTGTGCTTTCCAGGATTTCTTCCTGTCCCTTTCCTAGGAATTTCACCTCTTGTCTTTTGGGAATTTTCTTTGTGCTTTCTGAGAAACCTCCCCTCCAGGCGGGAATTCTCCAGGGGCTTTGTAGATTTTCTCTCTGTCCTTTGTAGGAATTTACCTTGTGTGTTTTAGAAAATTTTCCTTGTGCTTTCTAGGAATTCCCCTCTGCCTTCTAGGAATTTTCTCTGTGCTGTCCAGATACTTTCTCCTGTAAATTCAAGGAATTTCCCCTCTGCTTTCCAAGGCATTTTCTATGTGTTTTGTAGAAATTTTTCACATGTTTTTGAGGAATTACCTGTCTTCTTTCTAGGAATTTATCACAGCCTGTCTTGGAATTCACTTTTCACTTTCTGGTAATTACATACTTCTAATTTAAACTGAAGGTAAAAACATACCCCTTACGAATGATTATGTATTAATTTATTAACCAATAAGATCAACTATTTTTATAGTTTATATTGAGGCCTTCTGTGTTGAGCCTTTATTTTTTGCAAGAGGGTAGGATTAGTTCTAGCCTTTTTTTCTAAAGAATGGCGCACTGTCAGATTTTGGGAAAACCTACATAACAGGAAAAGATTTTCACTGCTTTATTAGAGCAGTTTGTAGTAAGCTATGTGTAGACAGAGACCGTCATCTTGCTTTTGTATGCACATGTTGCCAGCTGCGATGAGGTCCTGGCCCTGCTTTTGTGTGTTCTAGGTGCTGCTCTTTTCTAAGTAAAATTGCAGGAGGAGGCCACAGAATTAATTCATAGCTCTTGCAGTATTTGTCTTCCTGTACAAATTATTTTTAATATATTAATATTTTACAACATTAAGATAATGCCACTTATCACAATTAATTTAAGAGAGAAGGAAAATTGTAGCAGGAGAGTGATGTAACTTCTCAGCTCCCGAAGGAGGTGCTACATCTGAGAGAAGATTTAATTTCTGACTCGATTTAGAAGCAGATATGTCAAAAGAAGAAATGAGTAATCAGTAAGGCTTAAAACCCAGCATTCTGGTTTGTTTTGGTTTTTAGTCAAGTTCAGGTATTGTAGATGCTAAAAATCGTAGAGGAAGTGAAATTAAAGAAGATCTGGAATGTTAGATTTTGATATATGGGCCAAGTAGCTCCTACCTTTCAACACCAGAAGGTTGAAAGTGAGAATTCCTAGTGTGTGACCATTCTTTATTCACGATGGACACCGTGTCTATTAGTGTATCCACCTTGACCAGTAACAACTAAATATATTGATGTGAGCTCGCATTCCTCTTGGATCCCTCACCATTGTAACTTTGATCAAAAGCACCTAAAAATACTTTTGGCCTGTGAAGGAAAAATAACTTCAAATTGCTTTTTGATCATATTGTCAATTCACAGTGTAAAAGAAAGCAAGCTGCAAATATGATAGGGAAGTTCTTTTAGGTGCCTAAAGCTGTCATATAACATTTCCTCTTCTGCTATTTCCCTGTTTGTATCACATGCATAATATATTGTCCCTGTTTATTAAAAATAAAGCAAATATCCATCTGCTCCTCCTGTACAGCTTTTAATTTTATAAAATGTGCATTTGTCATAGTTACTTAGAGTGGTTAAGGCAGATAATTCACTACTGGAGCACTTGAGATTTTGGATATTTATTACCAAAGGATATCTAACAACTGTACTGCGTATTCCAGAGTACTCTCTGTTCTTGCTGTACTGTTGTGGTTTAACCTGGCAGGCAGCTAAACACCACACAGCCGCTCACTCGCCCCCCCCACCCCCAGTGGGATGGGGGAGAGAATGGGAAGGGCAAAAGCAAGAAAACTCGTGGGTTGAGATAAGAACAGTTTAATAACTAAAGTAAAATAATAGAAATAATAATAATAATAGTATTGATAATAACAATATTGTAATGAAAAGGAAAACAACAAGAGAGAGAGAAAGAAAACAAAACAAAGCACAAAAAAACCAGGTGATACACCCACTCACCACCCGCCGACCGATGCCCAGCTAGTCCCTGAGCTGTGGTTCCCCCCGGCCAGCTCCCTACCATTAATATACTGAGCATGACGTTATATGGTATGGAATAGCCCTTTGGCCAGTTTGGATCAACAATTTTAGCTGTGTCCCCTCCCCTTCCAGCTGCTTGTGCACCTGGCAGAGCATAGGAGGCTAGAAAAGTCCTTGACTAGTGTAAGCACTACTTAGCAACAACTAAAACATCTCTGCATTATCAACACTGTTTTCAGCACAAATCCAAAACATAGCCCCATACTAGCTACTATAAAGAGAATTAACTCTATCCCAGCCAAAACCAGCACATCTATCCATAGAGCTGTCTGCCACGCTATCTGTTCATTCTTTAATTGGTTAATTAAATCTGTTGTTATAGTTTCTAGTTTAAGTGATTAATAAAACATTGCAAAATACTCTGTTAGGTGCACACAGACATTGTGGAAGGCTTTGCCTGATATATTGTCCTGTGGTACTGACGCCCATAAGGGTCTGAGGAAGGCCACATGACTCTCAGAAGGTGATTAAAGTATTGAGAATAGGAAGTCTCAAGCAAAAGCTAATGTAGGAGCAGGGTTTTTTTCTTTTTTTTTTTTCTATTGGCAGTAGTTTGATTTAAGGTAGCTGTAGGTCCCTCCCTCCCTCATTTATTTATTTATTTATTTCGAACTAATCTTTTAGTAGTAGTACTTTCTCATGGCTAGATGAAGAATTTATAAATGTTTTCTGGAAAAGTAATCCCTCCTTTTTCTTGCATAGTCTTATTGATAATGTTAAAAAAATGTATCTTTCAGTTTATTGATTTGTCCACAGAAGACTTTACTCAGTTCAGAATTTTTTAATGCAAACAGTTTTGTCCAGAAGCAAAATGTAAAATAAATTCAGGATTTTAGCCTCTTTTTGTATTTTCAGAATATCTTCAAGAGAACAAAAATATTTCTACGTATCATTAAGCTTATCTCTTCTTTGTGCTAGTTATCACTTTTTTTCCTGCTAAGTTTCAGAGAATCAAATACTGTAATAATTTTATCATATTACAGTTAAAAATTTCTTAGATCGTAGGAATAAGAGTACTAATATTGTCAGAGACTTAAATATGGAAATAGGGTATTAATCACATTTCCTGTAAATTGCAGAATGTAGGCTATCAAGTGAGATTAGAAGCTATCTCTCATTCTAAAAGCACTATATCAGAAAAGAACATTCTCTTGAGTAATTTTTGCCTGCATGTAAGGATTTTGTACTATTGTTTTCTAATAAACCATCTGTAATTCAACAAGAAAAGTCCTAGATCTGGGAAGTGAGGAGATAGGGAGGAACCAAAGGACTTAAACTCAGATGTCGTTTGAACATCCTTATCTCGAGGTGCATCAGAGGTATGGTAGCAGAGGAGATCTTGCAGAATGCCTACTGAAAAATTAGTCCTTGTTTGCCGCAGAAACACAGGTTGTACACTCTCAGCTTGAGACGATATTTTCCATTTTCTTGAAATTTGGATCCTTCTTTTATCTCATTTGTGTATCTCAGTCTCTAAAATGGCATCACTTGTAGTCTCCATAGACTGAAGCCCCAAATTGCCTGAGATAAGGGGTGCTGTCTTTCACAGCTGGGCAGGGCAGAAGCTACTTCAGCATGGGGAGTAGGCGCTCAATGAGGGATGACCACAAGTGTAGGCAGTCAGGTCCCTGTCCTGCAGGAGGTGATCCAGTATCAGCAGTTAAAGGTAGTTTTCAGTGCCTCACTCATGCTCAAGATCTGGAATGCAAGAACAACTCTCTTTTATAAAGTTGAGCATCTTCAACTTGATGGTTTTCCAAGAGTTAAAGGTAGTTAATAGTTCCCTAGTTAACCCCCTAACACTTTCAGGTATTGCTTCTTCTCAGTTCTCCACTGTGGAGGAATTGAGCTCTAGCCTTCTTGCCTGAAAATGTTTAGATAAGCATGCCTTTTTTAGTGCTTTTTAACTCCCTCTGAGCCTTTTTGTGCAGCTTCTTTATTGAGAAAAGTAGACTTTGAGGAATTATGTGCAAATCAGTAGCTCTCTAGGGGAATTACAAGAGTACCCAGAAATACTTGCTTTCATTATCACTGTCTTGGCAGTACTGCTGAAGTATGTCCTCACATGGTGCCAGTTAGAAGCAAAAGTTCATTTTTATTTGATACTCCAGATCAACAGCTTCCCAGGTTTAATGAAGTATTTTGAAATCCTCTAAAAATGTGTTGTATACCATTTGCTTTGAAAGAAAAATCTGTTACAGTTTTGAACTGTCTGGTGGAAAAAATGTTTTCTTCCATCTCTGAATGGAGCCAGCAATCTGTAGATAGACAAGCTAAATCATCATTTTTGACCATGTTTTTTTGGTTTTTTGCAGATCTGCCATCCAAACCAGTATGCTGTGTTTTGCCAATCTACTTCCTTGTCGGTGCGGCAGACAGCTGTAGTTAGAATACAAGGCTTTTATGTTCCACTAGCCCCCTCATCTCTCAGGTTTTATTCTGATTCTTCAAGCAGTGGACACGTTCCCGCCAGACTTTGTGCTTTTATTTAATTTGGGCAGCGCTTATATAGGACTGAACAGATGGCTGAAGACAGTGAGGGGAAGACCATAAAATGTACCACGTGCTCAGCCTCATCTGAACCAAGCAATGTTGTATTTTTTTGCCCCCATTGCAACAAAGATCCCATGTGTTCTGCAGGTGCATTAGCAGAGGCATCCAGCCAAGCAGCCAGTGACAGAGAGGATAACAAATAGCCTCACCTTTTGAAGGATCCAACATGCGTAGAGGAGGTAAGCAAACTGGAATTGGACCTGTCTGTCTTTGCTATGTATTTTTGAAGTTTGTATTCAAGAGTAGGTATTTCTTCATATTCTACAGTTACTAGTGCTCATTTCTCTGAATTAAAGCAAGGATTGTATTTCCCAATGAATTCTTTAAAGTATTATATAATAGAGTAAAATCTCTTCCGCAGAGAATGTTTTTTAACTCTTGCACCTAACGACAACTTGATGTTATTTTCAATGGCTATAGAAAGTGTTGGGTTCCAAGAAATTCCTGAAAAAACAGAGGGGTAGTTACACCAGGTAGGCATGACAGGAATTCCACAGCAGAAGCTTTTCACTGTTTAAAAGAACCCATTCATTGGAAGATGTGTTGAATAAATTGACTTAAAATGTTGAACTTTTAAAAACTGATTATTTTTTAGACATTTAACATTATTGTTTTACCTCAAGGTAACATAATAAATGGGATTAATTGCTTAACGTTTTGAAATGGTGTAGTGATTTGTAGTGATATTTATCTGGTGATATCATGCCTTAATTATTAAGATTGAGTCAATTAATGGAGAAGGTTTTTCTGCACACTCAATAATATATATTTTCTTACCACTGTATAAACTGATGGAGAAACATATGCTCTAAAGGGCTTATTAGGCATACAAGTAGCCTAACATATGTTAGATTATGTTTATAGGCTGTAAAGTTTTAAATTAGTCTAAGGATTTAGGTCTGGATAACTATGTAGGGGAAAAAAATAAAGTAGTAAGTAAAACTCTAATAAATCCGTGTCAGAAATAATCAGGTGATACCCAATTAGTTAATCCGTCCTGTGGTCAGTGAATACATGCTCAGTCTTTTCTGAATTTGGATTATTTGTTGGCTCAACCCCTGAAGGATTGACCTCTGAGGTCACATGCTTTACAGCTCTGTTGAATAGTACCCTAAGTACAACTAACCTGATTGTTAGAAATACTGGGAATGCACACATTCATTTGAAGTTAATGAAATTTGCATGTTCATCATATTGTGAAAATGAAGCTTTTGTTTTAGGAGTCAGAGTTTGCATGTGGTGGGCAATTCTCCATTTTTCCTACCACCCACCTTACCCCTGATGTCTTTCAAATATGGTACTCTTCAGCTATATAATAGTGTGTAAACACTAATACTATACTAATGATAGTAGGTGAAAAAATTTGGGCAGAAGTTGGATTTTAGGTTGATTGTCTTTAATTTCTCTGTAGTTCATTCTTATCGATGTACAGAGTCTCTTTTCCTATCATTCCTGCAGTAGTTAACACATTGATGGAGACATATTTCTCTTGTATTGTAATCTCTTCTTTAATATTATAGGCTTTAAAATTGTTCAGTTGAAAACTTTAAAAGCTTTTGTTGGAGGAGTTTGTATTATATGTACATCTGAAGAGAAAATTTTTAAAAAGCACCAAAACTGAAATTTCAGAATAAAATCCATCATTTTGGATATTAACATAAATGGGTCCCCTTTCAAGTAGCATTTCTACATATACATTTCTTTATGTTCATACACATGGGTATAAGATAACTATCATCCTAAATGAGTCATATCTTACTATACAACCAATTATTTGCTTTTGCGAATTATGTGGAAAATGTGATTAGTAAGAGGACACACAAAGTCTCAGCAAGGAAGTTAGAGATGTGTAGCCACAGATATTTGTGATACTGCAAGAGCAGTACGAGATTATATTGGATAGTCACCTTTATTACTCCTAGCAATTGAACTTGTAGTAGCTCTCTAGTTGGTTATTTCATTGCTGGCATCTAAATAGTGTCCACTTTTAGATCTCATAGGAGTTTTATGAAAATGCATGAGAAAGTTTGATTAAATAACACTCTTTTTATGTGAAACATGCTTGTTTTTTTCAGTATTACTTTCCGGGAGTGCCACTTTATTAAGAAAAATTTTTAATATGTAAATTCTCAATTTCAGACAGTTTTTGCAATTCCCAAGCCATAGGCATCAAGGAAGTCGTGTGGTGTTTTTTATTTGTTTTATTTACTGCTAGCATGTATACAGTGACTATCCACTCACTGTCTCCATAGCTGAATTGCCAGGAGACCAGCAAAGTCAGTGGGTATTTGTTAGACAGTGGATGAGGCAAGCCAAGCATTTCTCTGTGTTTGATTTCCATCCTCTGCAGATTATCCCATCAGCTGCTGCAGCTTAATAATTTGCTTCCCCCTCCTGTTCCCTTCACAACCTTTGTAGTACCTCTGGCAAAGACAAAGTGTCCTACTCAGCAAAACATTTTGGAACCAACATAATTTCAGATACCCGAGATAAATATGTGAAAAATAAAGGGGAAAATTCCTATGAAACAATGGGGAGACTTCCTAGAAAGCACATGGAAAGTTTCCTAGAAAGCATAAGGTAAATTCCTGGAAAGCAGAGGAGAGACTTCCTAGAAAATGGAGGGGATTTCCTGGAAAGCATGAGGATAACTCCTGGAGAGCCGTGGGGAGGGTTCCTACAAAGTAGAGGTGAGATTTCTTAGTAAGCATATGGAAAACTTCCTGGAAAAAGTGAATGGAAAATTTCCTAGAAATCAGAGGGATGTCTACACAGCTAAGATGGGTTTCCTAGAAAACACATGAGAAATTCCTGGAAATCAGTAGGGGCAATGCACAGAAAGCAGAGGGGGGAGTTATTAGAAAGCACTTGGGTGGTGGGAATTCATGGAAAGCAGGTGGGAAACTGGGAAGCTGCATGGGACTTTCCTAGGAGGCACAAGGTAAATTCCTGGAAAGTAGGGATAGAATTCCTAGAAAGCAGAGTGGGATTTCCTAGAAAGCATATAGGGGGAAGCACCTGCAGACCAATGGGGAGATTTCCTGAAAAGGAAAGTGGGAATGCCTAGGAAGTGGAGAGGGTATTCCTGGAAAGCACAGGGGGAATCCTACAAAGTGGAAGGTAGAAAAAGGAGGAGAGCAGGGTGGGGTGTGTGGGGAGAACACCTGCAAAGGTAGAGAGCACCCAGAGAATTCCTAGAAAGCCAAAGAGGGACATTCTAGAAAGCACACCTGAAATTCCTAGAAAGTTGGGGTGTGAATTCCCAGAAAGCACACGAGCAAGTCCTATAAAGCAAAGGGGGAATTCCCAGAAATCATGTGCAAAATTACAGACGTGGAAAATTTCTTAGAAAGCTCAAGGTTAATGCCTAGAAAGCAGAGGGATATTCCTGGAAAGTAGTGGAGTGCATTCCTAGAAAGAATGAGGTAAATTCCTACAAAGCATATTTTGGGGTGGGGATGGGCACTCCTAGAAAGCAGAAGGGGNTAGCAATGACAGAATTCCAGGCAATCACAAGTGGTGGGCTGAGATCATCAAGATGGGTGAGATGACTAAGACAGGTTGGGTGGTGGAGTCAGGTGTTCCACCTAACCCTGGCAGGGGTCTGGGTACCAGTGGCAAACTCATAGAGTGTTTGCTGTGGGTGCTGAATTGTGGTCAACATGCTCTGTGTACAGGCATCTGCACAGAAAGGCAAATTTCTGAACTTTAATCTTACCACAAATTAGAATTTGTAAGTATTTTGTTTCTGAAGTCATGTTTGTACTCATGTTGCTGTTCCAAGTCAAAACTATGCTAGCAATTTCTTTGCATACTTGACCACATTGTTCTTAATATTTCAAAGTTGCACCTTATCAGTTGCTCCTCTGGGATCGTGGTTAGTATGGTGACAGCTCATGGTACTTTGCAAAGTGAAGTAGAAAACTGATACTGAACTCTACAAATTGCTGGGTTTAACTTTGGCTAAGCATGCATGGAGACTGAAACATAGTCAGTAGAAAAATTTGTAAATATTTTCATTGGAAAATCAGATTGCTTCTCTGCTATTAAAACCATCTTTTCAGCATTTCATTGCAAAGTTTAGTTTACTTTAAATTCATGGATAATAAATATATTATGTTAAAACTTTTTTAAAGCTGCAGTTATTTTTTTTATGATTATCTGTTTTTTTATTAAATCTATTCTTTTGGAAGATAACTAGGACAAGGCAGCTTTGGGGTGGTAACTGAAGTAAAACACAGCACTATGGGGAAAAGATGGGCCATCAAAAAAGTTAATAGGAAAAAGGTAAATATCATGTAGATAGATGATTTTCTTTAAAGTATTCTTAGCTTTCTTATGATCTGATGATTCTTTTTTTCCCAATCTCTGTTTGAGCACCAAGATGTAATATTAGATCCAGAATTTCTCTTTTCAACTATGTAGATGTTTATTCTCATTTTTCAGGTATTATTTTGTGTCTTAGTCATTGCCCCTGTAGCAGAAACTAGAAGCAGCATGAGTTTTTAAAATACTCAAGCTCTATTGTCTAACCGTGTAAGTTAGGGTTCTTATTCCTTCATGAAAGAATAATTGAAAAGATGTTTGCATAGTAGATTCCAAACTATCCAAATCTGATCAAAGGATATATGCAACTGAAAGGTGTTTCTTTTTTAAGTATTTATTTTAATTTTTAAAATTAAAGTAAGGCATAAATTAGGAACACAGTGTTACATTCACAAGTCAGTATGAATATAGTGGTACAACTGTATGCCTAAAGTTTTGTGGCTGCATGACGAATCCTGAAACTTGCAATTTAGCAGGTGAAAATTCAGATATGTTATTTTGTTCCTCTTGCTATTCTAAAATTTTCAAACTGTTAAATTGACAATAATAAATTCTTTTAAATTTTGGTGTATGTAACAAGTTAGAAAAATACTGCGCTTTGGTCATTGTTAGCACGTGGCAGCTGTGGCAATACTGGGTATGATTATGTTTAAATGGGATACCCTTATGTAGGGTATATTGACTTATTTCATCTCATTGATACCAGACTAAAATCCATCATGTTATTAGTGGGTACTGGGATGCTTGGTGCTCTGTAAAACAATATTTTGCTCATTTGGTCTTGTTCATATACTTGTGACATCATGGGTATTAGCTCCACTGAGCTTGCCAGCTTCCAGTGTGAATAATTATATTTTGTTTAACTCCATTCCCCCAACATCTTTATTTTATGTTCATTTTAGAGGCTTATTAAACATCACCTATTCTATTTAAGTAAAGCCTTTTTTATTTTTGTTTCATAGGTACATGGTGTGTGTTTGGATAGTGTGAAAATGGTTGCATACAATCACAACCATTTTCACACTACTCAAACTTGAAGGCTTACAGGACATTTCATGGAATTGTATATTTAAAACTGTAAGACGTTACGGGACAAATTTATTAGATCAATGGAAACAATCCTGCAATATGCTAGGATTTACTTGGTAATCATATTTCTGAATGTAAGACCTATTGATTTCTTTAATGCATCCTACAGCTTTTTTAAAAATAAATTGCTGTTGTTGAAAACAAAATATTGTTATGTTTGTGAAATGTGTTTCCCATCAATAACTAAGGGTGGAAGTTCTGCCATGAAGCTACTTGAATGGAACGTGAGCATCTTAAAGAGAGTGAGCTATGATCATATAATACACTTAGAAGAGATGTTTGAGACACCAAAGATAAGATATCATTAATTGCCGCACTAGTGTCAGTAGACTGAAAAACAAACAAAAGAATGGTCTGTGTTCCATGGTAACTCATCATATATCTTATTTAACAATTTTGTAATTTGACACAAGTCTTACAGCTCTTGACCAAAACATTGTGTAAATATTTATATTTTATTTTCCTCTAAGTTCCTGCTAAGCCACTGTTGCCAGACATATAAACTAGCAGTTCAACAGAGGACAAAAACAGTTTATGTCAAGGGAAATACCTGACTAAGCCTGCTTTATTTGCTGGTCTGTGATAGGCAGAGACAATTACTACAGCCTAGGTTTTCATTTCTTCCTTCTTCCAAGTCTCATATCTTTTTTTTTTTTCTTTTTCTTTTTCCTATTCTATTCAGAACTATTGCAACAATAATTAAATATAGTCACCATGAAAATTACAGGGTTGTTTCTTTTCTCTGCTTGTTTGCTGTAGTGCTCTATAAGGAAAGTGGTCCTCTTATGTGTCCATAGCATTTCTAACAAGGGGAAGCATCAGCCAATAAGCAGTCTTTCCATTTTTTATAGATGTCTGCTGTTTCAGTAATTGTTATAAAGCCAAAGAATGGTGGAAATCTTATTTTTGAGGTTAAATTACTACTATTCTCTCTTTAACCTACTGTATTACTTGTTGGAAAGCTGTTATTGCTGAGCTGAACAGAAAAGATCTCAGGACTTTGTAATGACAGCACCATATTATAAATATTGCTGTAACACGTTAAATAATATTTGCTGTTAGCTGTAAGCGTAGGGTTTTTTTTGGGGGGTATTGAATTGATCAGAAGTCTCATTTGAGTAATGTATTATAGTTTTTGTTCCTAGTTGCTGAAAAGTTGCATTTTATATTTTTTCAAATGTTGGTACTTTCTTAGGCTTTCTGTAAAAGCTATTGATGATGCATTGAATGGGAGAGGCTTTAAGCTAAATCCATACTTAGTCCTTGTTTTGGAATTACAGTATTTTTACACTTTTTTTTTTTAAATGTATGTGTTTTGACAGCTTGAGAGTTTGTTGTAGTAAGCACTGGCAATCTTTGTGGCAGATCAATTGTCTTTTGTCGTCTGTTCATAAAATACCAAGTGCATTGGGGTTCTAGGTCATCACTGCAGCTGGAGCACTGCTATTAATTATATATATTGTTATTACATTAAAAGAAACTAAACTCAGAAATAACAAAATCATTATATTCTCTGCTTATTAATATTAGCAGATGTATCTTGTAATGGGTCTGTGTGAGGATGGAGAACTTAAAAAAATTCTTTTTTAGTAAAGGACATGTTACAGAAAATGAGACAAGGCACATCATTCAGAGTCTTGCTTCAGCAATAGTGTGTCTTCACAAAAACGGTAATTAAGTTCCTCTGTCTCTCCCATATGTTCATTGATTTAGAGTGT
>WAAD01000251.1:7444-60637 GCA_013389945.1 Fregata magnificens | reverse complement strand
AAAAAAGTATTATGTAAATGTACCCAGTCCAAGATAATTTGTGCTAATGGCCAGTAACCATATTTGAAATATGACTGGTTTAATTGCCAAAATTAAGCCAATTTATTCCATATGTCAGTAAAGGTGGCTGCTCCAAGAAAGTCAGATTCCTTGTGTATACAATTTAAAGCCTGGTCCATAAAATTTAATTTAGGGTAATTTCTATACCATTACAAGGGAAAAAGCCTTAAATGTAAATATTAAGATATTTGGACAGTGGCCAATATAGTGCACAGTAGCTGGAAAACACTTTCAAGTTCATGCTTGTAGAATAACAGGTTTCACTCAGGGAGCTTAAGCAGCAAGTCAACTCAGCTGAGCTGAAGTGCTTTATATGAAGCTTTACTTTTTCATTCAGATTCAAGGAGTCATTAACCATTTCTAGATGTTATTCATGTGAAGCTTCCTTTTCTTAAATTTAAAGTTCTATCTCGTGGAGATTACTGATGCAATTTAGCATGAACTGATTCTAAAGTGAATGTGGAGAACTGGCGAGCAAAACTAAACTGATTTCATCTGCACCAGCTTTCCATTTGTGACACTTCACTGACTTCAGTAGGCCCACTTCTTCCCCGTAAAAATGGGATCCAAATCAGACCGAGAAACACAGTATATAATTCATTTGCTAATATTCAGGAAATAGGTTCACAAACTATTAAACTCATTTACATAATAAGAAAAGTATAAAATACCCAGTCTTAGATGTCTGAATTTCCTTTTTTCTAATCTCTATAAACATATAGAATAGGGATGCATTTTTTAAAATAAATTTCATAAATGTTCCAGTTTATCTATGCTACACCTTCTAGGATGAATGTCTACACTTAGATCACAGTGTTTGCTAAAAGAACAAGTAAGAAAATAAAACCAATGGAATTCTTTTTCGAGGAAACAGTATAGAGCTTTTGCTGTTAATTGTGAAAACTCTATATTTACTTTCATCTGGTTAAAAAAGGTTCACTTTAGGAGCAATTAAGAGGTGCTAAACCTAAACTTAACTACAGTGACTCGGGAACAAGGCAATTGCTGTCATTGGGAGTTGATTGGCAAGGACAGAAAAAATGCGAAGATGCTGGAGCAAGCTGGGCTTCTCTGCATCAGAAATACATCTATTATCGTTGCGGGGTTGGGGAAGGGTGACTGTTCTGTGTAGGAAAAATGCCCTTTCAAAATCACATACTGCTTTGTTTGAAGATGCAATTTTCAGTCATTATTTTAATTAGCTGTTGATACTTAGGGGAAAGGGCTTATAGGTGTCTGCACAGTGGGGCCACTTAACACAGACAGTGAATGGGATTGGAAACCTAGTTAAAAAGTGTTAGGGCTGCACAGTTACATAAGCAGGCTCATAGATAATCAAACATCCCTGTAATTTTTGGGCCAGATCACCAGATCCAAAACCATGAAGTCTATCTAGGTGCTGCCATGAACACAAAGACACTGCAAACAGAGCCCTAACACATGAATGAAGTCTGTAACAGTACAGTTATGTTCATGTTGTTAGCTTTTTCTTAAAAAAAACCCCAAAAAACAGAAAAAACCCAAGTAAAAATAAATTTAACACATGACTATTTCTAAACTTTTGTTGTCATTGCTTACAACTTAAATTATCTCAGCATTTTTAAATAGCACACACCACATGCCCTGTGCACAAGTATACCTCAGTATGCTCTGTAACCTCATCTTCAGATCAGGATGTATGGCTCATGTCACTGATACATTTTCTTGGAAGATCATACATACATATGGAAGATCACAATACAGGCTCTTACATTACGAGAAGGATGCAGTTCCCATTTTAAGCTGTTTGTCATAATGTTACATATCTCAGAAAATAGGTCAGTTAGTTTTAGTTACTAAGTGAAAGTTAGCACAGCTAAATCTTTCTTACCTTTTACAGACCAAAATGTGGGATTATATGGACTAGGTGCTGCACCTGTTGCTTAGTATCAGATAAAATGCTGATAGGCTGACCTTCCACCATGTTGCAAAGCATTGCTGGTGTCCTAGGCATTTGTAACCGGGGAAGAACCAAAACAGGATTAGATTTACTTGTTGGTTTGGGGTTCTACTCAATGATACTGCTGCTTTTGGTATTTTAGAGTGTCATGATATGGTGAGATGTAAATGAAGTCAAGTGTGCTTAAAAAGTGTCCTTTCTGGAGAATGTGTGATGGATTTCCTAGTGTGCCTAAATGCCATGAGGCTAATGAGTCTTAAAGATTTCTAGTAGAATTTATAAATCTAAAAAAACCAGGCTTTTTGGCAAATACAGAAGTACATGCATAAAACCAAAATAAAATATCTGGGTTGACTTTGTATCAAAAGCCTTCTAAAGAAGACACTTGAAATAATCTAATGATGAAATCAGAAAGGTCAAAGGATATCCTGTAATGACATTTTAAGTCTTCCCTGGTAATTTGTGACATATTGTACAAATCTTCTCTGCTGTGCTGTGCATATACACATATGTGTTGTAACATCTGGAATAAAGCAGCTTTTGCTAGGAAGGCATCAGCCAAGGGATTTCTGAGAGATCATAGTTTTGTTTCTGACTAAGTGAATAATTTCTGCTTTCCAAAGGTGAAAACCAGGAATGATATTTAGTGTTCACTAATCATAAAGTCAAACGGTCCATTATTGGAATATCTGAGATAACTATCAAAGCTGGTAGAAAACATTCCCGCTGTTGGAAATACTATTTGTACCAATTTATGTACAGATATTATTTTATGTGTCTGTGTTCTTGTAATTCTATCTGCAGAAGAAGATCAGAAGCTCTGAGCTGGTACCAAGACATTTGACTGATTTAAGACATCTTTGTACCTTGAGTGATCGGACCTTCCATATGAAAAACTCTTTGAGAGTGTTTGATAGAACACACTTAAATAAGCATCAGGATGTTAAGGCACAAGAGAAACTCTGACAAGTCTCACATTATTCTGTACACTGAAGTATTTATTATCCTAGGGGACATTACTGGTCATGGTAATGTTTTCTTGATCACAGCAGGTTCTCCTGATAATAAAGAATAGATTTTTCCATTATATCACTCTATAACAAGCAGTGAAGAACAGCTAGACTGTGGTAACTTAAATTGAGATCCCTGTTGTCCTGGCTGTTTTATTGCTTGTGATAGGCAGTTATCTGATAGAGGTGTGTTCAGCTGGAAAGGCATTTCTTGGGCCACTGAATCCTTTCCTGTCATCCTGTGCTCCCCCCCCAGCCCTGATTAAGACAACACTGTAATACTTCAACTCCATTTACCTTCCAAACCAGAACCTTACAACCCTTCCAAACACCCTATTATAAATCTATAAATCTATACAGTAGGAGAGAGCAGAAGCCACAAGCTATAATGAGCCATAGGGCAACTCAAGGTCATCACCCATGCCTGAAAGCTTCAGTATGAGAGACTTTGTTAGCTGACAGGAGTGGACTTGGGGGAATGCATCCCCTAGAGAAGGCAAGAAAGGACATGAGCTCTTATTGTCTGATATAATCTTCTTTCCTCAGTCTGTTAACCTTAAAATTGGAAATAAGGTAAGGTGTTTTCAGAACAGGCTAGCTGTGAAAGGACACAGGGCAGTGGGCTGCAAGCAGACATCTGAGCTCCACCAGCTGGAAGCCAGTCAGAAAGGAACTGCACTGGAAAATTTATTGCTTGATGGACTGCAAATTAATTAAATAGTAATGTTGTGATCCAATTAAACCTTGTCCCTTGCATTCTGTCTAGGTACCCATGTGCCCAGGACAACAAATTCAAGAAAACCAGAAGAGCTGATTGTCTTAGAAGAAACAAAAAAAACCCCATAAATAGAAAAGATGTCAGCATTACATTTCAGCTGAAAAAGGAATAGAAAAGGAGTATGAAGCAAGTTTTACATAACGTCCTCTTAAAGGAGTAGCAGTAGGAGCCATAAAAGCAGCTGCTGCAGCAGGCTCTTTACCTGTGTGACTGTCCAAACACTTTAGCCTGCTTTTGAAAGCACACAGACAGCTGCAGTTTGCAGCAATCCTTTTATACATTTTTATGCTAATGCAGTCACATTTTCCTTCAGGAAATCTTTTTTTTTTTTTTCATTATCAGTGCCAGCTTGAAGTTTTGCTTGAAAAAAAGATGCTTGTGTTGGCTCGAGCAAGGGGCGATGCGACTTTCAGGAATAACCCATTCAAGCCAGCCTTCAGCTCCTTTCTGCTGCTTTATCTTTACACCACCTACTCTGGAATACAAACACACACACAAAAAAAAGCCTCTCGGAGGAGATGTCCTTCTGACTCTGTAATGAAATGCCACTAAAACAGCCTGCAATCAGCACTGGGGAAAAAAGGGATCATCAATGCAGAAAAAGAGTCACGTTTCAAAGACAGCGTAACTAAATCTGGATGCCACAAAGCGAAGGCCAATCCCCACTGAAGATAACAGCAAACCTTCTCTTAATTTCAATGGGGGAGGAATGTGGAGGTATATCTGAGCTGTCATATTCTCTGAGGAAGAATAGTGCAGAGGGGTAGAAAAGGTGACCAACAAATAAAGTCTACTATTTAGATCCTGGAAAACAACAGCAGCAACTTTACAGAGCGTATTAAGGTAGGGCTCCTGGGAGCTCCTTCCTATTTTGCCACTTATTTTGGGGAACAAGTCACTTTGGACCTGATTTTGACAGTATTAGCTTTATTTAGTCAGCCACATGAGGGCCCTGGTTCATGCAGTAGTAATACGCACCAATAGAACTACACCTGTGCGAATATCTGCCTTAACAGGGATCTTAATTCACTGAAGCAGCAGGAGTTTAATGTGACTTAAGACCAGGACCCTGTTTTCATAACAGTTAAACACTTACACCTACTCTGATTCACAAACGATTGAGAATGAAGCTCACTTTTTTTTTCCCAGCACTCTGTGATTTTATTTATATAAAATAGTATTTGTTCACCAGAAAACTAACATGCCTCTCTGTACTTTGGATTTATCATAGGGGCTGGAAGGCACAAGCACTGTCATGAAATTCATTTCATTAAAGTCATCCAGCCTTTTAGGTGCCAGCAGAATTTCTTATGTGTGACAGTCTCCAAAATGAAAAATAAAGTAAGGGGGAAAATAAAAGAAAAAAAAAAAAAAAGAAGACCAATGCAAATGTTAGAATTGAAGTACAGTAAAAAAGTTTTGCAAATCCAGAGCATCAAGATTCTGTAGTTAGTGTAGTTCCAATAAAAACGGCAAAAAAATATTGCTCACAGGAATGAATTAGATAGTTGAGATAAAGAAGGGACATAACAGTTATAGTCAAAGATACATTAAGTGAGTATCATATCCTAAGGGCATAAGGATTTATAGTCTCCTAAATATCCCACTACACATTCTGATTTTGATGGGGCACTATTAAACACTATGGCAGGTGAAGACTTCCATCAATACATGCGTTAATCTGGCCCTTGGGATGTCTGAGGAATTCCTGTGGAGAGAACTAAAAAAATGCTCAAACTCACAGAGAACAATTATGAAGTGTTAAACTGGGTGTTAAAGATTTCTGAAGTTGTCTGATATCACATAATAAAGTTGAAACAGAGAATTTAAATAACACTTTGGCAGAATACTGTCTTTCCTAATCATAGACTCTGGGGGAAAGTTTCTAGCTGGATGCTGAACTGAATTTCAATGATGGTAAAAAGCGGAGAAGACAGACTGCTCCATCAGCGGACAGTGATGTCTTTTTATCTTATTCATTAGTGATGCCAAAATAATTCACTCTTAGTTTATACAAAATGATTTAACTCACAGAAGAAAGAACCCCTGGCTGTATGCAGAAGAATTAAAGTCTTTTCCTCTGAACATTAAGGTGTGCCCATAAATACATTTCTAATCTGCATGTATCTGTGCTCAATGTCTGTAGTTACATGACATAGCATATAATATAGGTATAATCTGTTCAATTATCGTGAGCTCATCAATGGGTCTGCAGTTCCTAAGGGGGAATTCAGGAGCACATTGTAAACTCATCTCATACAAGTAAGTATAAAAGTTTCTTGCCACATCAATTCATCACATATTCTTTATCAGATGGATACTTTACACAAAAAAAATTGAATATTTTAGAGACATTTCATGTTTTATCAAAAATATCTTTTCTCTCTTTTCAGTCAGAAGCTAGAGTGCCATTTTCAGTCTAGCGGCATATGAATCAAAGGCAGAAAATAATACATTATTTAAAAATCCAGCTCTTATCAATACAAATGGAAGTGGTATTTTTCTGTAAGTGAAAATACAGCAAATCTAGAATCTAATGGTTTTATAATTCCCAAGTATTGCATATTCCTATTTTTCAATGATCAGAATCTTTCTTGAATGGTTACAAGCCGAGCAGATACGAATGAGGCAGTAGGGAACCCAGGCTGGTAACCACGACGGATATCTTAAGATACTTAATTTTACTGAAACAACTCTAGCATTGAAGATGTCTTTCCTTACATTCTTAGTCTGTACCATCGAGGCACACTCTTGGATGCCTTAGATGGAATTTATATATACGTACGTATCTACAATGTAGATGTGTTAATGTGAATTAGTGACTGTGGCTAAACTCCTGCTACCTTCAACAGAGATCTCAGATGGGATTCAACCTTTCTTCTTTCTAGATCTGTAAGCATTCGGTATCAGGTGTGAGTTACACAACTCGGATTTCTTTCATGATTGATGACAGAAAGAAATAAATGCTTCCTAAAAGGAATTCACCTGACCTATCCCAGACCTCTACCTCAAGAAGAATTTAACAACCCTCTGAAGCTATCTGTTTATCTCCATTGACAGGAAAGACAAATGACTACTTTGAACGTAATGATCTGCCTTCGAGACCGATAGGTTATAAAGGATGATTCCTTTCTGTTACAAAAATCAGTTGGTACCAAAGATCTCTAGCAGTGCCTGCAGGGCTTCCTTCCATTCTTTGGGACTGGTTCCCAAAACATCCACAAATACAAACTGCTGTGAAGTAGCTAATTAGCAATACGGGCATCTGACAACACTACATCCCAATGACCCAATATTTTGTACTGGATCCCCAGAGAAAGAGCATTGCCTTGACTGACACTCACGATCATTTTTTTCAAATCTCTTGAAGTAATTTTGCATCTCATTTTTGAATACTAAGTGGTTGGGTTTGTACAGCATAGTTTACTTTTCTGAGTTGCATTCTCTCACAGAGAGGCTTCTCTAACTTCATGGCTCAGGTAGTGTGTTGCAGTAAAGAGCCGAGTGAGCACGGCAAATGCTGATGGAGCCTGGTCAGGGAGACCCTTTGGCGTGCAACTGCCTGCCTGCCCATAAGCATTATCAGATGGATGGCTTGCAGACTGGGTTGGGGAGTCTCGCGCTGCGTTGATGGAAATTCTCCATACAGCCACAGCCTTGCTAGACCTGCATAGAAAGCTGATTTTTCTCTCTGGCAACAGCTGTCTTTCTGTGGAGTACGAGCGCTTGCAAGTAATATCATTTATGTGAAAATGTTCCTTGACCTCCTACTTCTGTGCAGAGTTACCAGAGAAAAGAGAAGGAGTATCAGACCAGACTATGCAAAGGCCCAGGTGGTTAGGGGAACACACTTTTAGAAACTGCAGATTATCAGTGCCTTATATTTCTCTGTGGATTTCAGACAAGAAAATAAAGTCCCATACTGTACATGAGTAAACATGTTACCATAAATTCCCCTTTTTTAAATAACATCAGTGATAATCCTAGAACAGGATTCACTGCTTGGAATTTGGCATTGCACTGAAGCGCAAATACAGTTTATTAAACTTGTCAGCAACAGCTATTTTTGGCTTCTCTGTAGTGAACATTTTAATGTAAAGTTAAATTACTACTCACAGCCATAGAAAGAAACTCTTTATTATTTGAATTTTTAAAGCCTTACTATAAATTGCTAGAGGTGAATTGTACACTAACACTATAAAAATAAAATGGAAAACCTCTAAAGTGCTGCAATCCAGAAAATATATGCACTGTTATCACAGATCATAAATGCAACTACAGATAATTTTAAACATATGGTAAGCTTCTCCTTAAGTACTTATATTTTAGGGATCATAACTGTGCTCTAAATCTTATTGTAGTCACAGAATAATTTTGCTTTGAACATTTGTGTAAGTAAACCTAGTGCTGCTCATAATGATGTTCATTGAAGCTGGATTGGCTTACAATTTGCAACTCATTAGTTCAGTATATAATTCCAAATAAACAAGGAGTTTCTTGTGTAGCTATTTAACTCAACAGCAATACATTACTGGAAAATATTAGCTATCAACAGTTGTTTCATGAGTAGCAGAACCAATGAGGTCCAGTGTGTCTATCAGTTACTTTCTGGCATTTCTTGATACACCAATGCATCTTGCTGTTGTGTTCCACATCCTCAGTCTCTGTCTCTCTTCTTTTCCCACCACTACCTATCTGCTGAATTTAGCTGAAACTGGCCAATGGATTTTCCATCCAAGTACCTCTGAGGGCTGACCCTGATCTGATAATACCACAGTAAGGATCCTCAAGGAAATAAGGCATCATTAAGTTAAGCCAATGTTTGTGCTTTTTTTAAGTTTTAATTATATAAGGAAAAAAATAATGTAGAAAGTCAGAATCAAATCACAGAATGACAGAACCACAGAACAGCCCAGGTTGAAAGGGACCTTGAAAGATCATCTGGTCCAACCTTACCTGGGAAAGGGAGCCTAGATGAGACTATCTAGCACCATCTTCAAATGCACCTTGAAAACCTCCAGTGATGGGGACTGTACCACATCCCTGGTGAGGTTGTTCCAATGATTGATTGTTCACAGTGTAAAAAATTTCTTTCTTTTGTCAAGATAAAACCTCTCCCAGTGCAACTTGTACCCACTGCCCCTTGTCTTCTGCATGTGGCTCCTTGTGATGAGAGAGCCTCCGTCCTCTTTGAGGTGAAGACTTTGGCTTAGGGGGTGGGTTTTTTATGTTTTCAGTTATTATTAATAACTATTAATTTATTGCATAGTTTTTAATTTGTTTGCAACTTGAAGGAAAAGCTCCCCTTAGATCAGATTTCTGACAGACATTTATCCAAATGAGTGAGTGAGCTCCAGGTGCTATATCCTGATTTTCAGTTGTTTCTTTGAGATCTGAGTAAAATGCACATGGTCACTGAAACACAAGAGCTCTTTAATTCGTTATGTGATAAAACTGTCTATTTTTTCCATGCCTGTTACCTCTTGTCTTACACAGATGTTGATGTATAGGCTGACATTTTAGTTCCTCGTCTTAATATGTCTTTTATTCTGAAGATTGATTTTCTTAGGCCACCTCATTTTTTTCAAGATATCCCCAAATATTCCTTAATTTATCCTTTTTTTGAAGTCAGCAGGCCTCTTCTGTTTATGTTCACTGACACAGGACTATGAATGGGTCCTGTCAGTTTTGAACCTGTTCAAGTATCAGGCTTCTGGCCATTCAGTCCTTACACAAACATAACTTGATATGCAAACTGAAAAAGAGAAACCAAAACCACAGCTGAATGGAAACAAAAGGAAAAATTTGGGGACTATGTGTTATAAGAAGAAAGGAAAGAGAATTAAATTCTAATGAAAAACTTAAAATGCTTTTTATTATTAACAATAATATTATCATGGCAGTCATTTGAACCCCAATGGGCTTCGACACTACACTGTGCAAAGAAAACATAGAAAAAATGACAATCCAGGCTTCTTGGCTACTACTCTCAAACGAATTGATAAAGAAAATGTTGGTGAAGGCAGGAAGGGATAAATCATACAGTCTAGCAGCACAATGTAGTATTCTGAAAGGAAAAATGATGTTATTAATTTTTTTAAAAAATATTCTTGTGTGAGGAGAGTATACACAAGGGAACTTCAGATGCAGAGAGGTGCGAACTGATAAAAAAAGTGAGTAAGAGTCCAATGAGAACAGTCTGAGGGGGAGTTGAAGAGAAGTTGATGCAAACACATAGTGCAGGAGGCTGGTTAAAAACCACCTCTCAGCAGAAAATATCCAAGGACACATTCATATATTCTGAGTGCCAGTTTTCTATGTCTGGTATGTGAAATAGGTCCCATTTTCTGTCATTGGTGGTGGGTGCAGCAGCACAGCTCTGAGACCAGACTTCCCTGTTGCGGATTTGCAATGTAGCCAGGGCAGATGTACAAGATGCAAACAAGAAAGTATTCCCAGATGCCTTAATATGCTTCCCTGGGTTCAGTGCTCAAACCATTGATAGTCTCATCTTTGCCCCATTAAGTCTTCACTGGAGAGTCAACCTGTTGCTTACCAACATAGTTGAACTAAATAGAGATGTCAAGATTGGTGGCATCCTCGGCTGCAGTGACCATGCCCTGGTGGAATTCACAATCTTGAAGGATATGGGCCAGGTCAAGAGTAGAGTCAGGACCCTGAATTTTAGGAGAGTGAACTTTCAGTTGTTTAAGGAATTAGTGGATGGCCCCCCGCTCCGGGAATCTGCCCTCAGGAATAAAGGAGCTGAACAGAGCTGTCAGCTCTTTAAGGACATTTTGACATGATGCAAGCAAATAAAACAGAAGTGCCGTTGCTTTGTGTCTTTCTTTTATTTCAAATATCTTTCCATAAACTACATCTCACGGATATCAGATCAAAGGCTAGTGGTAGAAACCAACCCCAAAAGTTTTATATGAAGAAAGTGCAATAGCGCACATGCCAAGAAAGAAAACTGTGGGGCATGGAAAATAAAGGCATAAAATTGCACAATTAACATGAGGAACAAGCTGTAGATCCTCATTAACAAAGGCTTTAGAATGTTCCTGAGTGAAGGTCATTATTTACTGTCAAAGATTCAATCCAATTTCAGCAAAATCACATGGTGCTAACAAAACCTGAGGTCACAGCTGCCTGACAAGAGAATCATTATTATCTTGGTACTTTAATTAAAGGAAAGAATCATAAGGTTGCTAAATCTTAAGTCAGTAATCTGAATTTTCTTTTGGAATCTGACTCAACTGCTAGAATGGAAATCTGGTTTGAAAAAGGGTAATACACAAATTAGAGAATGTAAAGCATGAATCATATTTGAGTAACTGGATATATATAAAGTAGTTACTTCATAAACATTTTATAGGCAGAGATAAACAAAAAAGCCAGTATCATTTAAATTAATAAATTAAATGCAGGATAAAACTTAAAGTATATGTTTGAAGTTCAGAGAAGGCTGGGATTAAGTTAAAACAGAAATGTCATGCTTTTGTAAGTTTCTGTCTCACAAGTCATTTTTTGGATGAATTTTCACATCGTGATGAAATTTTTTCCTAAATACGTTGTTTCAGTTTACATAATTTCCAAGTAAAAACTACAGTGCAGAACAGAAGTGCCAGCTGTGATGATTTTGGATGTGTGAGTCTAATTTAAGAGAGCTACCCCAAATTTTAATAAAGGTATCTCTCTAGTCTTGGAGGAGAAGGAATGGAGTATAGATCACAACAGGGGCCAGTTTCCAGGTTTTTGAATTTTAAAGTGACTTTCTGAAAGTCAGAGACTAGCTAGTATTTGCAAGTGTAATTCAAGACAGTTGGTCCCCAATTCATTGCAACTAAATGTATGGAGTGGAATGTTGCCAGTCTGTAGGAACATACTGAATTTAGGAGTACAGTTGTGTTCCATAGTCAGCCTAGAAACACAGCTATCTCTAGAGGTGACTCACATTTTAAAAAGACTCCTGCCTCCCAACTGAGGACCCTCAACAGATGTTGCATTCTGCATAAATAAATCTGGATCTTTGCGATTTTGTCCTGTTTCTGCTGGATAGCTTTGGAAATACAGATTTGCTAGGCACAACAGGGGTTTGCAGTGCATTTGTTAATCAGAAGTACAAAACTGCAAGGTAAGGTAGAACGTCTGAAGATTGATTATCCTCATTTTTTTGCTTCCTAAGGAAGCCTCTGATTAATTGCTATATTTGTTATTCAGCATAATTTGTCCAAATTCAAATGCCAGATCACTGTAATGGTCTACTTACGGTGAGTAAAAATGCAATATGTGAAACATCCTTTCTGAGTACAGAGATGGTTAAGCTTCTCCAACTGGATACACAAGCTGATAGGAAAAAACCCTTTCAAAAGCAAAAGGCAACTGAGCACAGTATATTGGGGCAGGGGGGAGGCAGCTCTTTAAAATAAGATTGAGAACAGTGATTAATTTCCTATGTGATTTCACTATTATTTATGCTAAAACTAGATTATTGTACTCTCTTAAAAGTATACTTTCCCTGCTGCTGTGGAGTACAGGGGAGAAATCATTGCTTGTTAACTTTGGGTTATTTCTGAGCAGAACCGTTTTTGCTTTGATTAGTCAACATTAATCATAAAAAAACAGGTTTTCTGTATTCAGTAATGATATTAAAAATCCACAGACCAAACTGAAATATAAGAAAATTAAACTGATTTGACATACTGTATAAAAAGGATGTATCTTTTTACTTTCCTTTCACAAAGATGCATTCTTTTATACAAAATTATCCTGTGTAAAAGAGGTACTGGTTTTGTCTTATGGCACCTTGAGACCTATTGTCACATAACATTCTGTATTTAGACCTGCATAATCAAATGCATAAAGAAATCAGAGTACTAGAAGCCAGACTGTTTTAACACCTCCCCTCCAAACCTAACAAACCCCCAAACAAAACAAGAAAATGGTCTAAAAACACTGTTGTGAGTGTAAAGTCTAGTATTCCTTTGACATTTTCTATAATGCCATTGCTATTTATTTCATATTCTTCTTTGGCAAAATAGTCAATGCCTCGTTTTTTATGGATTTAAATAGTTGTGGTTCTCTGTGAGTAATGAATCTAACCAATGGCTATGAGAGTACCTGGGCTGCAGTCTTGGCTCAGCTGAAGTCAATGGGAAAAATTCCTTTGATTCAGTAGTGCTAGGATTTTACTCATAATTTGTAGACAAAATGATGTTCCGATTATTTCATGACACTACCAAATATCTGTAAATGCTGGTTTTTTATGTGCTGTTACATGTGATTCTGCCCTGGGGTACAAAGAGCAGCAGGGGCAGCATTTCCTTTGCAGCAAGAAGCAAGGGATAAATCATGAAGAAGGTAGATGTGGGAGAGGCAAATGAAGAAGGCTCATATTGTTGGCAAATGAATGAGAGGACCCAACAGCAAAGGTCAAAGAGTGGCCTGGAAAGTCAGGATGAGGTCACAGAGCTGGTGGATAAATGCTTCTCCTTTCTCAGTTTGTTCATTATACAAACAATTTACTACAAGCCAACTACTTTGTAAATAATAATCGGTTCTCAGAAATAACATTGGATCCTTTGTCTTACTAAATATATCTTTGTAAACAGTGGCATGAACTGGAAAAGAAGGTCATACTCCTACCCTCATACATACCTGGAACAGCACTGAACTATTCATTGCTGAAGTAATTTCCCTGTGACATATAAAATCTTGTCAGTGATTTTGTTTCAGAAGATGAGATTACCATGGTTATGTAAAATCAGAAATATTTCAATAAAATAAAGATTATCGAGAAGTTTTCCATACATCATTCTGAAAGGATTTTTTTTCATGGGTCTCAGGAGGCCCTGTTCTGCAAACCCTTCCTGCAGCTCAATGCCTTTGACACACAGATAGCTCTGCTGGTAGCAGTATGACAGCTTGTGTGAGCAAAGGTTTCAGCGTCCCATCACTGAGATTTCTATCAGGGAACAGGTAAATCTATAAGGAATATTTGAAAAATCTCTCAAGCACTTTCAACACATATAGTTGAGACACAGGAAAGATTTATTTAACAGGCTTGAAAATCTGAGAGCTTTTTTTCCTTAGAAAAAGTTGTGATAGCAATTTAAAAATTAAACAACTGTCATGCCCCAGCATGTTTACTGCTGAATTATCCTTTTAGGATTTTGCTGGATCCTGCTGTGCCATTTATCTCTCTAAGAAGCAATTTCTTAAAGATTTTACCATTACCTTCTTGCTGTAACAAAAATGTGTTTGCTTTTTACAACTTGAAAAATGTATGTATGTGCAGAATGTCTACACATGTAGTGTTTTTCTTCTGAGGCAGAGATTTGGAGTAGAAAGAATGAAATAGAGTATACCATTTCACCGCTTTCTTCCCAGCATGAAATACTTACAAATTGGTTCTGTGGAGAGCAATAGCCTTTCTCTGGGAAACAGCAGATCCGTGGTTTCTCAGACCCCGTCTGCAGGTCTTGCTCTTTAGTTCAAACTGCTCCACTTGCAGCACCTGGGATATGTGCCTGTGTATCCACCGCCTCTCCTTCCTTGCTGCCACATGTTTATTCTGTCCTCCGAGTGAAGCCTGTCCGTAACACAGGAGAGGGGGGAGGCTGGCCGCCTTCCTGCAGAGGACCCGTGTTTGAAGTGGAGCATGCTCCCCAGTGCACTGAATCACAGAGGATCGCTCAGGTAGGCAGGCACCTCTGGAGATCCCCTCGTCCAACCCCCTGCCCAGAGCAGGGTCAGCTGCAGCAGGCTGACCAGCACCTTGCCCAGCTGGGTTTTGAATATATCTGCAAGGATGGAGACTGCCTCTCTGGGCAACCTGTACCAGTGTTTGACACAGTAAATTAGTTTTTTCTTATTCTTGAATGACCTTCCTGTATTTGGGTTTGTGCCTGTTTCCTCTCATTGTCTCACTGGGCACCAGTGAGAAGAGCCTGGTTCCATCTTCTTTACTCCCCCCACATCAGGTATTTATATACATCGATGAGTTCTCCCCTGAGCCTTCCCTTCTCCAGGCTGAACAGTCCTGGTTCTCATATGAGATGCTCCAGTCCTTTAATCATCTTAGTGGCCCTTTGCTGGACTCACTCCAGTATGTCCATATCCCTCCTGTACTCTGCATTGCAGTCCCAGCACGTGGGAGCACTGAGTGGGGCTGACCCACACGTGGGCCAGCACAGACCCACCAGGAGCTGCCTTACTCGCAGCCCCCTGGGGAGAGGTGTTAGCCCAATCCCTTCTCCTGGCTTATTTCCCCAGAGCAGAAGCTGGGGCAAGAATCCCCCACACTATGCCTCTGATGAGCGCAGGCAATTCATCTGACTGTCTCGCAGTGCCTGCAGTTATCTCTCATGAAATTTTTTTCAAGCATAAATGGCAGCTCTTTTACATTGTTCCAAACAGCAAAGGATCTGAACTTTCAAAGCTGCCAAATTCTAAGCAGAATCCAAACTACTTATCTTCACCTGACCTAGGTAACTCAATTTATGACGATTAATGGATTACACACATTTAGATTGAATTTTATTAGGCATTTCTTAACACTATACATCTTTGGCTAGTCTGAGATACGTTCACACTCTCAGAAGATATGGTAATTTGGCCTTCTGCTCAGGCATCCTTGCTGCAGATGTTGTGAGACTGACAAGTGCTTCTCAGTATATTCCCTCAAGACCCTGTAAGTTTAAACTGAATCTCAAAGATAATTTTCAGCCTCCTACTTCATATATGCTGAGTTCAAGTTCACTGTACATAATTATATTCAGCATTCTGTCACAAAAGGGAATCAATCTAGCCATACTCTCCTAACTCTACCAGTTTATGCTCAGCACCCAAAATACGTTTTGTGGAATTTTGCAGATGCAACATCTAGAAACGGCAGCAGGAAACACTGGAAACAGCCAATGACCCAAAATCTCCTGGAGAACTGAAGTGCAGAAAGCACTTGCATCCTTTTATCTTGGAGAAATACTTTCAGATTCCTTTGCTTTGATGATTTGGGATTCTGCCAATGCACAATTTATGAGATCTAGTCAACTGTATAAAATTATTGTAAAAAGTCTGTGGTTTTTTATTTCAATCTATGGATGGGGAATTTTGTCATTTTCTGAAAAGCTCTGTACCACTCACCAGATTAGGCACAATGAAGTGTCATTAACCTTAATGACCACCCTGTCTACACAGGAGGTGTCCTCAGGAGGCCAGTTAAAGGTAGAAAAGCATTTTTTTTCCTCCTCCTTCTCTGTAAAAGGGAGCAAATGGTAAAAATGCAAACTTTCCATTCAGGGCAGCAGGATAAAGTGACAAAGCAGGAAACTAAAAAAGATTCACAGAAGGAATACAAAGTGGCATAAGGAGGCTTCTGTCAAAAGAGAAGGACGTGTGGCTCATTGTCTACCAGTCATGGCCATGGAAAGCTTCTGGCCTGGGGAGGCTCTGGGAGAGATGCTCTGAGACAGCACAGGAGACACAGACCTGAGCCCAGCCAGCAAAACACAAGCAAGGTTTCTTATCCCATCCAGGCTCTTTTATCACTCACGCTGTCACGTGAAGAACAGGTCTGAATGTCCACTGATCTATGCATGGGCAGCTATATAAAGCAAGCGTGAAAGACTGTAAAGTGATGTACCTTGGATTTCAACCTGTTTTGCCCATGTGTCAAGCGTCAGACCGAGAAGGAAGGCAGCAAATAGGGCTCTGCATGCTCCTAAATACAGTCATAAGGGCAGTTCCTGTCCCTTTTCAGTTCAGCCTCCAATTCAGATGAGTCAGCTTCAACCTTGAGTGAAAAGTAGAATACCCTTCCCAATTAAGAAATCACTGTCCCAGATAACATGCAGTCTGCAAGGCCAGAAACAAAAGGCAACACCAGACTTTGACAGTGCAAATATATTTGAAGAACTCCTTAGTGCTGCTTACCACTTCACATAGTTTCCTGCTGTTGTCACACAGATTTTATTAAAATGGACATAATTTCATATGGCAGACACTAGAATAATTTCCAATGATTATCTTTCTTTACTGTTTCAGCCTTTTTATTTTATACAGGAACATTATACATTTATACTTGGTACCATTTTAATTAATACTTTTTCTATTTAATCTCCAGCTCTGGTGAAATTATTCATGTTAAAACAGTTATTAATTAAAAGCACGCGTGAAACTGAAGAAAATGTGAAGCTTTACCCGGATTTGTTTTTTTCAAACCTAGAATCAGCAATTTTTTTGGTAAATGTTAAGCCCTCAGGATTAAGGTAGAGAATATGTGGATAAAGAAAAAAGAAAAGTAGAACAAGCTAAGAGAGTGTGATTCAATGTGATATGACAGAAAAACAAAACAGAAACTCCAGCACAAATGGGGGCTCCAAAACCAAATGTTAGTTCCATACTACCATCAAAGCCAAACTGCAGAGGTAAACAGTTTTTATACTGCCGTTACTTTACATCTAGCAAAACATGCAGTACAAAACCACAGTCTTGCACTTAGGCCTAAATCCAAAAATGATACTGAGATTCCCATATCCAACTGAAATTAATGGTTCATTTAAATCAAAGTGAGGAAGAATCTCAAATCTGATGCAATGTTGGGGCTTGAAGCACTATCCATAAAGAGAGGAATCTCTCTCAAGCAATTCAGACATCTAGCTAACGGCATGCTGGCTGATGAGTAATACATTTCCATGTGTCTTTTTCTATATACTCTGTATAGGTGGTGGTACCCTGGGAGCCAGACACCTGAAAATCAGATATAATGATACTCACTGCATTTAAGTTATTTGTGCATCTTAAATTCCATATGCTCAACTGAAAAGCACTGAGAATCCTAACTTATTGGTGCCTGTGTGCTTTGGTGAGACTCACTGTTAGGTTCCTAAAACATTGTGAATATGGTCCTCTATTACAAAACTTCTGTGAGTGGGAAGAACCATTACCAAAGAACTGCAGGAATATGGCAATCTTGAGGATGAAATTTAATAAAAAATGAATTAGAAAGGAAATTGTCTTGAACGTACTACTTTCCTGACTGAATACCAAGTTTGTATCAACCCTTCTAGGCACAGACATAAGGAGCTCTGGAAAAAGGAAAAAAAAAAAAAGGAAAAAGAGATGAAGCATAATACAGTGTTAAAATCGGAGCATTGCTTCCATACCCATGAGATTGCTTTTTTGTTAAAGTATTTCAATTACCCTGACAATAAAAGAAAGAACAGCTACATTAGTATCATATTATTTCCATAACAGTTATCTTCAGTCACTTCTGATCTGACAAATTTCTACATATACTGCACCTAATAAGCTTGTTTTGTTTTTTTCCAACCCCCTTGATGAAGTGTAAATCACACCACAATTGTTTCACTAGAGGCTTGCTATATACACCATCCTACAGAGCCTGTTGCTAAGATAGAGCATGTGTTGAGGCTCTACCGTGGCAACAACTACCAGCCCATGATACGTTAAAATCCTCAACTCCTCAATGTTAAAGATCATTGCATCCAAAATAGGGATTCTATAATCTGAACAAACATAAATCCCCTGCTCTTTCTGGTAGTGGTGTAATATCAGCAATTAGCTGCTGAGCCCCAGACTGCGTCCCAGAAGATGAGAAGAACAGCTGCTTTGGCTTAATAATGGCCACTGGCTTTATATCATTATGTTTTTAATTTGGGCAGTGTATTGTTCTTAATTCCCCTCCAAGAGACAAAGGAATCTATGAAGATCACCAAGAAATTTTAGTCATCTTCGTGAGTGCTCCTGAGGAGGTTTTTTTTAACCTCATTAAACCCTACCAGTAGTTTTCTGCAAGGAGTCTTCCCAAAGCCACAGGCTGTGCTCACAGAAAGCTGGTTTTATTAAGATTCAGTCAGTCAGCATTGTACATGTCACACTGTAAGGAGTTCTGGGTTATATCTCCCAAAACAGATGATTCCCGAAAGAATGATAACAGTGTCTGTATGGAGGCATTGTGTCAAAAGACTCTATTATAAATGAGGGAAAACTGATGTTGTGTAACAATCAATACACACAGTTAAAGAGATCTGCGCAGGCTTATAATTGTTACAAATTCAATTATTTCAGCAAATGTAAATACAAGAGACATAAATATGCTGAACAGTTCAAAATTCTTTGATGAAAGCTTAAACTAATTTGTGTGCTATAATATGCAGTGTTGTTGAATGCAATCTTATGAACTGTAGCAATCTTGACCAGAGTTTAAAGGTATCCAGTCACTGAAATGTTCATTAAGCATTATCTCAGGAGGCAGTTCTGTTTGCTAGAATGATCTTTTTTAATTAGTGAATTACAGAACCACATAAAAAACCTTCAGCTGTCGTTGCCTTCTGCTTACACAACATCTTTCTACTGCCTAAGAACAAAATTGCTCTGTAATTGTATCCTTGAAAATAAGCAAAACATGTACTCCAGGAAAGATTTAGCTGTTCCTAAGATGGGTCAAAAGAAAGACGAAGAATTGAACACCTTACGGGTTAGTTTGACCAAGTTTTCTTTTGCATCTTTCAGAATCTTTTAATGGTAGCTACTTTGTTAAGAGAAATTACATGATTGTTGATATCATATGATCTGTGTGAAATCGAGGTGGCCTTCACCAAACAAAAGTATCACCCACATACAGCTATGGTTAAAAATCACGCAAAAAAACCCAAGCCATGGAAGACGGAGAAACAGCCACTCTGGCCAGAAACCGCAATTCCACCTGATCAAGCATGGAACACAGAGCTGTCCTAACACTCTCAGAACAAGAGTAACATATTCCAGCTAGATTTTTATCATGTCTTGTTTGTGGTTAACTCTTCTTTTGACTTGATTAATCATAGCTTAGTGTCAGAATGATTGCCTCTTGTACTCTTGTTGTCAGATGAGGGACACAAGCTGGGGATATTTTACTCATAATTACCCATTCATCTAATTACTTCTGCCCGTTTAGAAAATGGTACAAAACTGACAAAAAATAGTAGCTTCTATAAGAATATTATTCCCATCTGTTGGTCATGAAAGAGACTGATCTAAACCTGCGTGTATTGGAAACTTCTGGCTGTAACAAGAGATTGTAGGTAGGCATGACATGTAAAGATCATGAAAGGGTGCACGAGGTTTATAGAATGAGGTTAGGAGTACCAGTTAAATATGTGTGAATAGTCATTCTGTCAGTCAGTGAGTGTGCAGTAAACAAGGGAGCACAAAACTTTCAATACAGCCTTTAGTATAAACAAGTCGGCACTTCTGAAATACTGTTAGCCTGCAGATAAGCAATAGGTGGTTAGCTCAAGAAGTTATCTGAATGCGAAAATCCAGCCTGTAATCTTGCTTGCACTACTGACTGTACAAAGCTTGAGCAGGGCTGTGAACACATCAATACACAGATGCCTGTTGCATCAGAAAAACAAATACATGAACCAACCAACCAACACCGCTACTCAGATAACAGCCACTTTTTCCATCATTATCAATATACACATGCCTTAACTGAGAAGGGAGTGAAGGAAAATTGGTCACACCAAATTGTTTTCTGCATTACTTCAGAATAAATGCACAGTGACTTCAGAAAAGAAAAAAACCAACACTCCACACCACAAAACAGTAGAGCTGGTGAAGTCAAATGAGAAGCTGATAAAAAAGTACATGATCCATAAAACATCCTGAGAAAAAGGTTGAGGGAAGAGGGAAGCAGAGCTCTAGCAGTGTAAAGGAGGAAGCTGAAGAAGCTGGGGACCACACACACTTTTATTGTCTCAGTTTTTACTTCCTGGGGCTGAGTGACAACTTGCAGTGAGAGGTAAGCCTGAGTATGCCCCACAAGGACACCAGTGCAGAGGTAATACCACCCTGAGCAAGTGGCACTTTTCCTTGCAACTTTGAACATTTGTCTGCCAAAGACACTTTTCAAAGGAATTGTGTTTTATTTCTCCTCTTAGAAATTCAGTGACTCCTCGCAGAAGCAGTCAGCACTAAGATTAGGAGGAAAGGGCCTCAGTTCACTTCAGCTGGTCAATACCTAGATCAGAAACACACACAGGCAGCTCTTCCTTCTGATCTTCATCTTTGCTTTCATATTTTAATGAGTAATGACTACATGAAATTTTGAGGATGAAATGTAAATGATATTCTAATAAAAACCATGTCACAGGTCAATAGCTTCATGGACATAGGAAAAAAATCATGAATTACTTGACTACTAATGTTCGGTTTGAACTAAATGAGGGTATTTTTGAGGTCAGTTAAAATGCTGCTGCATCTTCACCTTACACATTCTTGAATTAGTAGCTACATAGCCTTCTCACAAGTATTTTAAGAGCAGCTTTTTTGGCAGTCTCAGATACTGTACTGTTATGCAGGGTTATGTAAAGGAAACTAGTCTTCCATACAAGACATAATTTCCAACTCTTTTTGGTCTTCTCTGTCACCAGCTGCTGAAGATAATTTAGTGCAATACACAGCTTTACGCTGCAAGTTCTCACTCACTAGTGCCCATTCCCTTAATTTTCAGGCCTTCAGAAACGACAAGGAGGAAGAATGAAAAAATCAGTACCATTTCTGAATTAAGGGTTAAATGTGAAGATAATTTGGATAAACATGGTCTTAACAAAGTTACTGTGTATTTACTGTCATAACAGAATTGCTAATGTTTTCCTCATTTGTCCCAAGCACATTCATGGGATTGCAAAGGATTTTTTTAAAGCTGCTTGAATGTTGGCAAGACTGGAATGATTTCAACACATGAGAAATCANTCCATTTTCCAGCCCTCAGGGAGATCAGTTCTTTTTTTTTTTTATTTAACACAATGTGATCCTATTTAAAACATAGGATATTTCCTCCTCCTGTATGGCAGCTGCCATGGTATTTCTGGCATAGCTATGTACAGCTCTTAATTTTCTAAGAGCTTAATAAGTCTTTTGTTAAGAACAACACATACAGCAATGATAACCTGAACCTTTTGATCACCTATGCTGCTTAACTGACAGTTCACTTTCCTGTCTATGATCTGGATTACTGCAACAAGCCATCCCTAAGACACTGCTGGAGCACTGCTTGAAGGACATTTCATCCTGTTATCCCTTCTGAAAGTCAATACTTTTTGAGACAAAATTGCATCAGGGTTGGGTTTCCTCCATACAGCACTCCTCCAGCGAGCTTTATGCCCTCAGACATCCCCACATGCCAGTTGATATGCCACTGGTCATGCAAAGCAAACATTTTTCATGCTATAGAAATATCACAATGTTTTTATAGAGTCCTCAAATCATATCAGACACTTTGAATTGAGACACACACACACAGTTTGTACCCTAAGGTCAGAGGAGCATCAAATGGAGTCCAGAGCCTAATAGTATGTCCTGCAGACAAAGCCTGTCTTCTGTGAATACAGCTACTCTTCAGCAGGGGAAATCCAAGCCAATCCATGCCACTTGGCCTTCTTTTATTTGGCAGTGATACTAGGGCCTGAGATAACTCTGCCCCTATTTTAATAGAGGTTGCTTAATGAGCAGCAACACAGCCCAAGTCAAAACCACAAGGAAAAGCTGATCGACTCGACCTCTCCTGTTTTCATATTTAAAGGTGCTTTCTTAGGAGAACTTTGCAAGTACTTTTCTTTGAAGCAGCAGACCTATCACCTGCAGCCAGGAGAGGTCTAGTATCAGTGGTTTACTCACGCAGCTTTCCTCTTCTGGGGGTTTCTTGATGTGGCAGTCAGATACAGCTTTACTCAATTAAGAGGGGAATAAAAATTGAAGGAGCTTGCTGTTATTCTTGCTTTTTCCGTAATTCTCATGACTGGATCTTTTCAGTGAAACAACCAATTTGATCAAGACAACTGTTACCTGATGAATCAAGAAGCATGATAGCTAGTAAAGGATGTTTAAACACAGATACCTGCACAGAAAGACAGTCATATTCCTTGTTTTTCTTTTCAGACCTGTTTCTGCAAGTACCTTTATAGTATCTTTCTAGCACAGATTTAGTTGCCATTTCCTCTAATAACCTAAATTTTACTAGATACATTATACATGGCTGGAAAAAAATAGACTCTTGGGATAAAACTGGAATTTTCTTGAGTGCAACAGAAGGTCCTTCTAAGAGAATCAAAAGGATTTAAACTGCAGGCACATAAGCAATAGCCTTGGTCCCTACCAATTTAGCAGTCTATCCCATCCAATAAATTCTATTTAAACTCAACCCAAACTTAATAAAAAAGGTAAATAGTAGTTTAGTACAGATATTTTAATGGAGCTCTACAGTGATTAAGCTTTAAAGGAGTGATTATTTTTGTTTTTATAGTCACAGGAATTGCATTTCTTATTTTATTACAGTAAGTCAAAAAATTAGGAAACAGAGACATTACTTCCAACAGCCAGTGTCCTATGTCTGGGAAGAATCAGCATCCCATTAAGGTAATTACCGTTCTCATTTGGGATCCTGATAAGCTCTTAAATACGCTGTCATTAAGATATATACAGCACATCTCTTTAATAACATCTCTTGATTTGATGAAACCCTTATTAATATGATCAAAGGTCCCAGAAGAACACCTCCACTTTTTGTGAGTGTTCTGTTCAAGATTAGTCTGGTGTCATTGACACTGCTTTTGGTATAATTAGGCTTGAATGCAGAGTCCTCTTCTTGAATTTTCAAGGCAGTTTAGCAATAGTGTGTATGCACCAACATCATGCATCTCCCTTTACAGAAGCAGCTGTTAGCACTAAAATAATGTATGTAATTTTTTTATTTTATTTTAAAGAACAAATTAGTACAGATTCTGATTCATCTATGATTATCCAATGGGGAGAAATTGTATCCAGTGTTTTTACAGTAAAAGCATGCCACACTTTAAAAATCTCTGCTCTGAAATAACTTATTTCCAACAGGCCTATCCTTTTGTTCCTCCTGTTCTTCTGTTACACAATGATTCACTGCACTGATATTTTGTAATGAGAAGAATAAAATGCGCTAATACTCATTCATCAGGCTGGAGTTTGGATTAAGAACAGGAGGATACCTCCTTTGTTGTCTGGTGGGAGAAACAGAATTCGTCCATTGATTAAGCACTGTATCCCAGATACAGACCTATCTACCCCAAGTTAAAAATGATTGCTTGATTCAGAGGGGGAAGGAAAAAATAAAAGCTTGAATGGATAAACACATGCCACTTACAGATGTTAAAAAGAGAAGGACCCCTCTGACCCACTGCCACAGCTGTGATGCACGGAAGTGGCAAGCTGTCTGAAAGCTGTCAGACGGACCTGACAGAGGCTGTGAATGTTGGTCTTTCCTGAAAATCAGGTTGCTGATGCAGGTACTGGATGCATGTTTTGGTAGCTAAGCAGGCACCAAAATTTGCCTGGCCCTCTCATCCACATGAACTCATCACCTTTAGAATTGCTATCATTTCAATTCACGTGTCCAGCACTCGGCAAGTCCTAAAGAGACTATTAAGAATAGCATGCAGAGCACTGTTGAAAACCTGGCCACTTATTTGTATACTTTAACAAGACCAGGACTGTTCTAAATACCTCTTTATAGTCACCTTGTGAATCAGCCTGTCGTGTTACATAGACCTTAAAATGCCATTGAAAACAGGGGGAACGTGAGAATTTATAATACCTCCAGGTTATTTGATGACAAAATCTCTCTGGGAAAATACGAGGAAAAAGTGTTCATTTTAGGATAGTTTGCATGGTCTAAGAAGTTTTTATAGCGACTGTGATCTAAAAATGAATTAAAAGTCACAATCTACTCAAAGCAATTTTAGACACCATTAGTCCAGACAATATTTGTGGAGTTCTGCATGGAAAGGTTTTATTTTCTTATTGTCTGTCATTTAGAGGTACTTTCATGTGCACTGAAAATTTTCCTTACGCTTTCCTTCCATTTTTTTTTTACCTACAAAAAAGTTTGCCACCAAGAAGAAAAATGCGGACATGCGTCCAATATTTTATCAATATACTTAAGATGAGACGCTTTTCCAGTTCTCTTTGAGGTGTGCCCTGCATTTGTTCTGTTCATTCTGCATAACTTCCGAAGTGTTAAGACTCATGCAAAAATGGGTAGATAATTCAGAATGTGAAGGAGAAAGACAATCTGCCAGTCTGACACAAGTAAAACCTGGAAGAACTGTGTAACTTGGTCACTGTCAACACAGCTGTCCACCACTTCTGTAGTCAAGCAAACACATTTCACGGGCTGAGTGGCAATATCCCCGCTCCCATCAGAGATCTTCCAGGATCCATTGCAAATGGATGTGAAGGAGGTTTGCTTTAACTGCAAAGCAGGACCAGTGGCAATCACCACAGTACTGTTGAAACTGTTATGAAGTATGGATTTAGATGATTTCATTAACCCTGAAGCAAGCAAATTCTGCCGGATATTTTGATTTCTAAAAGAGTTCCCAAAGGATGAGTGCCTTAGATTGTTTTCTCTCTCAAATGAAGAAAAATCCATTCAAATGCTTTATCTGGCAAACAATTAGGGTAGCTTATTGTATATGAACTGGTTCAACTTTTCTACTATTCAGTGCTATTTGTCCTCTTGAATTCTTTACTAATCTGAAGAATATTGCCAAAATTTAGAAGAAAAAATGAGAGAGAGGCAAATTATCACAACTAGTAATAGAAAAAATCTTTGTGATGGAACTTTGTCTCCAACAATTCATCTGCAAAATCTTATACTAAATCAGGATGGGATTACTCAGTTGTTTAAAAACCTCATGTGTTTTCATGTTGCTGGGCTTAGTCTGAGCGTTCGCTCTTTTCCTATTGTACTTCTGGGTTCTCTTTTTACTTCCACCAGCCATGCCAAAACAGCATCAAACACATTAAAAGGTTGCATTTTTAAATGAGAGCTCCAGTATACCTTTTTCCCCTCAATTAATGCAAACCATATGAAAGTGTATGTAGTGCATGTGATAGAAAAAAACCACCTCCAAACATTTTGCTGTCTCGTTTCATTAAAACATTGTATGATTTTCCAAATTTGTTAAAGATATGTCTTTTACCTCTGTGATTAATGCATGGACATGAAATGGTATACAATCAGTGCATATATATATAATTTATATTGTGCTCTACAGATTTCCTCTCCTTTGGTGAGGCTGTAGATTGAACTGCAGGTACACTCTCCTGACTGCTTCAGCAAATTAGTAAATTAGCCTGGTACGAATTTGTCTCAGAACAGGACAGGTTTTAAAAGGAAGAAAAAGAAATGCAGGAGTGAAAGTAGCCAAGGACCATCAGGAAACAGTAATAAATATATTTCTTTCTTACTTATTTAAACAGCTGATTGTACTGGGTCTGGCTGGGATGGAGCTAACTGTCTTGGTAGCAGCCTGTCTGATGCTTCATTTTGGATTTGAGACTAAACCAGTGTCAGTAACACACCACTGTTTTGGCTATTGCTGAACAGTGCCTGCACAGAGTCAAGGCTTTCTCCGTTGCTCAGTCTGCCCCTCAGCGAGTAGGCTGGGGGTGGGCAAGAAGTTAGGAGGGGACACAGCCAGGACAGCTGATCTGAACTGGCCAAAGGGATATCCTATACCATATGACATTGTGCTCAGCAATAAAACTGGGGGGTTTTGTTTTCCAAGGTGGCCATTACTCGGAGACTGGCTGGCACCAGCCTGCCTGTGGGAGGTGGTGAGTGACTGCCATTGCAACAGTTGTGGGTTTTTGCCCTCTTTCCCTCACTGTCCTTAACTTGACCCCAAAATTTTCTTGCCTTTGCTCTCCCGATTCTCTACTCCGTCCTGCTGCGGGGGGAGTAAATGAGCTGCTGTGGGGGTGCTTAGCTGCTGGCCGGGGTCAACCCACAACACAAATTACTATTAAACTAGGGATCCAATAAATGAAAATCATATATTTTAATGGAATCACAAAATGTATTAAGGGATAGCTCTTTTTTCAAACACATTTGACCTATAAATTTTAGGACTCTGAAAGTAAAATAGATACAATTAAAACTCCTGCATCTTGAGAACAGTAAAGGAAATTAAAAGTTCAGTTTCAGTTTGACAAACCATTCACAATTTGCAATTCTGCATCTGTGAACCCACTTCTTTTTAATTAAAATGGGCATTTCAACATTAAATAAAAGCTCTACTGGGAAGAGTTCATGGAGTGCTGACAGTATACCTTTGAAAAGGATTAATTTAGAGGCAAAAGGATAAATATGTATTAGAACTAAGGAAAGGGAGTCAGGGATGGAAAGAGAAGTGTTGCCAAAACTATACTGCGTTGCAATTATAGTAACCCAGCAACTCTATTCCCTTTAGTCTAACTCTCTGTGCTAGAGTTAGTTTATTCCTACTGGAAAAATAAGTATTACAGTTTCTAGTGTTGTAAGGTGGTGTCATGTTACTAGGAACTTTATAAACATTACAGCACTTTATTTCATTTTGGACTGTGCTTTTAAAGAAACTTGTCCATGTAGGCTGGAGGCCCCTAGCAAGTATTAGTTGACAGTCATGAAGCACCAGATGTTACCAGAGCTTTGATTTTGGTTTCAACTGTTTGTCAATATATACTTTTGATGTTGGCAGTACTCTTGCTTTTTCCGGCAATTCAAAAACATTTATGACTACTGGCACTTCAAAATAAGGTGCACAGTCATGCACATACAATTGGGTTTGAGGAAAGTACTGGTTAGCATACTGGCCACTTTTCTAAGTTAAGAAACACCATTTGCTTTTAGAAAACCTAGAAGCATTAGGCCTCCCTCCACCAAGAATAAAACTGTTTTCCAGTTTGAAGTGAACTTGATTAATGCACATTAACAAACACACATTTTAGTCTGTGAAGCCATTATACAGATGTTTGCAACTGAAAGAAGTATTCTTTGGACCCACCTTGGTTAAGAGACAGAGTCTATCCCAATGATTGTCTTTAAGCAATTAAATATTATAAACTTATTCCAAGTTTGTCACCTAGAGCCCGTGAGTGTTTTACAGCCAGAGAAAGGGTAGGAGGAATGTTCTGCCAAAAAGCTTTTCTTTCTTCAGGTTTTCCATACTGAAACAGTCCAAGAACTTAGCTTGGACAATGCTTTTAATTTCTATGACTATAAAAGAAAATATGAGCTATGTTTGCCAGTGATTGTAGGAGAGTGGTTCCATAACTCAGCAGTCCCTTTCAGCAATGTATTCAAAATTAATTTTATTTGTTTTACAGATATGAAAGGGGCAAGTGGAGACAGTTGTAGAACATCTGCAAGCAAAGCAAAAATGAAAAAAAAAAACCCAAAAAACCCAAAGAGAGAAAGTGACTGTTCTGGAAAGGATAGTAAATAGAGAACTAGTAGCAATACAAAGGAGGTATGCAACACCAGCAGTACTGGAAAGTGGGGTTTACAACTTTCCAAAGGAATAAAGACAAATGAGATGGAGAGGGTCTGTTCCAAGAAAAGAGCAGCCTGATCTAACAAACCATTTGCTTAGTTTTAAACATAAGGGCCAGCTTTGTGACCTTGCTAGAAGGATACTTATGTTTACTGCTCCGGTCTATGCTGGACCTAGGAAAATGGTAGCATGTGAAGGACCCAGCCCCTCTCAAGCTGCATCAAAGAGCAGCACAGCCCCAAGTAACAAAATCCTTTTGCCTCTCTCTTTCTGAGCCCTTCCACTCACATTTGTGTCTATCACTTCTCAGTGCTTCCCCTTTATGATTAGCACTCCTTCTTCCCACTTTACTGTCTGTCATTTATTGGTAGCACCAGAGAAAACAGCCTGGTGTGAGTTTTGCTTATACCATCATTTAATTTTACTTTTTCTTACTTATTCTAGGGGTAGTATCAAACATCTGCAGGATATAAGATGTATTTGTAGCTTTCACACAAACAGCTGAAAAGGATAAATGAAGGTGTACCATCGACCCAAGCTGTGATGTACTGACCTGCACTACCATGCCTGAAAAAAAAAGTTCTTCTCCCTGCAGAGTATTCACATTTATGTGCGTTGATTCTAAAATCTCTCTGCAGCTCTCCAAAGGCATGGTTCTGTGTGTTTATTTTCTGCTTATGTAGGGCTACGTTATAAAGTACTAAAGCTGCAAAGGACTTGAAAATCGGAAAATTTCATAATTTAGGTTACACATTAAACTTTAAATCTACTGCTGCCCCCTGTGCACATGTGGTATGACCGCTTTTAATGCCATGCCCTTCCCAAAGGAGGCCTGTTTCAGCTAATGTGCACAATGGATAATGCTCAAGATATTCCCTCAGGAAGTGGTTTAATATTTTTGTGAAATTATAATTCAGTCTTTTACAAGCTTTTCAGTACATCGCTCAAGAGTCTGGAAGCCTGTGACCGATCATTTAATCTCCAGTATTACGTTATGTATTTCACAGCTGGGAAAACAGAGACAAAGTCTTTTGAGGGCAACATATGGGCTCAGCAGTAAATAAAGGGTTATAATTTAGGATCACCTGACTGCCAGGTATGTGTTCAGATATGATACATTTCTTTCAAATGTGATGAACGTAAGGATGTTCAAACAAGGTCAGACTGTAAGCCAGCATCCTGTCTCTGACCTGGGGGAGCCAACAGGAAAGTCTAAGGATAGGACAAGCCTGTAGTGATATAAATACATCATGTTTGTAAGTATTGTAATATTTTCTGGATCATCTTTCAGCCTCAAGTGACATCTGACTCTGGGACTTCCTGATCTAGAAGTCGTGGGGGTTTTACTTAATAGTCATCAATTTTCTTCTATGAATTGATCCTGGTGTTTTTTGATAACATGCAATATCTTAGCCTCTAGGAATTTGTGCATGCTCTTCATTTCTGTTGTAAAACCCTGGAGATATCAAAATAAGTACCTGGGAGCTGAGGACACAATGTGGCAACCTGTAAAATGCTGGTTTACAAGATGTCGGGGCAGGATGATGGGGAAATTGTCACCTGCAGATAAACGAAAATTTTCAGTGAGTTTCCAGAGCTGACTGGAAAGAAAGACCTTGGTGAACCTGAGATCAAAATCTGTATTAACCACAAAACCATGTGTGCTGAGTCGTTTTTAAATGATAAACTTGACACAATGTTCTGGCACCTTGCATGGGGAACATCCAGCTAAAGTTACTGGGATAGAAACAAACACCTAAAAAGTGACCAACCTAGAACCTATACTTAAGACTGCTTTCTGTCATTTGGTGCGTCTTTATCTGGGACCATGAGATCAATTTGGGTCTGGACGTTAGATATCAACATTCATACAGCATCAAATCATGCTTTTGGTTGGGGATTATTAGCTGGGACATAACTTTACTGAATGCAAATTACTGACACCACATGAATGCATAGAATCATAGAATCATTTAGGTTGGAAAAGACCCTTAAGATCATCAACTCCAACTATAAACTTAACACTGCCAAGTCCACCACTAAACCATGTCCCTAAGTGCCACGTCTACACGTCTTTTAAATACCACCAGGTATGATGACTCAACTGCTTCCCTGGGCAGCCTGTTCCAGTACTTGATAACCCAACCCAAATGTTAATACTTTTCAGTATTCAGCTGGCTAAATCCTCTCAGAACAGCTCTGATGCGTCAAAATCTGTGAGTTAGTGCAACTATTGCAACACTAATACATTTAGCACACCTGCTCAAAGAGTTTCTTTTCTCTAAATTACTTACTGAGTTTTGTATTGAACCTTTCCCAACTGCCAAAGCAAATGAAGCAAGGCTGCTACAGACTGTCACTGGTCATATTGGCTCCCAGAATCTCCTTCTTTTCTGGAGCACCACCCATCCTCTGAATGGCAAGAGCTGCTCCTTTGGAAAAAATATGTGATTAAAAAAGGTGGGAAAATTCAGATGATATGAATAACTTACGTTCTGACAACTGCCACCTGATACTTCTCATTTTGCAACTTGCAAAATGCCTTTTATGGTTTTCGTATTTACTTGCTTCTTTTTCAAACAAGAACAAAGGTGAATGCAAACTCTCTTATGTTCAACCATGATGGCATTCCATTGTGTACCAGTTAAAAAGCCTTTGGACTGTAAACCATGGACCTGTCACTACTGTATTTTCAGTAGTGCAGACAATGACCTCCTCATCTTGTTTACCGGTTTCCTTTTGTGGGAAACTGAAACATGCAACAAAATGTTTTTATTTTCATGCAATACTTATTTTGTACTGCTGAAAAAATAAGCAATGTAATAAGGGGTGATGTGCCAAGTACTTATAATGCTTCCTGCCATGGGCTTTCAAACAAATGTGTTAATCCATGCTAATCTGGTTCAGTGCTTTGAAAACCGTTATATGGTTTTTACAGCCCACTTGCCATCCCTGCTAGTATTACAAATGTCCTCCATTGCATACATGATTTTATTTTATTGCACCTGTAGGCAAATTTAAAGCAAATAAAAAGATATAATTATGTTTGATTAAGGCAGCTCGGTGGTATATTTGTGTCATCCAGTTCAGTGTTTATAATTTTTTTTTTCAGTTTCATTGTAGTATGTACAAGGGATAAATAGATCTCAGAAGGTGCTGTGTGCTCTGCTCTGGAGATCCACTCTGTTCAATTTAACAGAAACAATTGCAGTATTATAGAAAAATGGGAGCGACATGGACACCTCCAGTGGGTGATTCCCCAAGACTTGAATTACCCCTCAGAGATGCCCATCTCTCTCCATTGATTATACAGAACTTTTAGGAAAACTACAAGCTAAAATAGACTCATCAGCTTTGTACCTATATTGGGTGTAGACGTCAAGGTGTTGTTGGCGGTGGGGGTGGCAGGGGTGGCCTCTGTGGGAAGTGGCCAGGGGCTGCTCCGTGCCAGACACAGTCGTCTCCAACCAACCCATCGCAGGGCACAGCTGAACCCTCAGCCATGATGGTGGCACCTTGGGGAAAGTGTATTTAAGAAAGGGTAAAAACGCCAGACAGGCAGAGGAGGAGGGAAAAACAGAGTGAGAAACAGTCCTGCAGATGCCAAGGCCAGAGAAGGTGGATGGGGAGGATGTGCTCCAGGCACTGGAGCAGAGATTCCCCTGCAGCCCGTGGAGGACCCACGCTGGAGCAGGCTTTTTCCTGAAGGACTGCAGCCCATGGAGACCCCACATTGGAGCAGGGGAAACACATGAGAGGGAAGTAGGAGCAGAGATAAATCATTTTGCACTGACCATACCCCCTCCCCACTCCCCCTGTGCTGCTCAGGGGGGGAAGAGAAGAGTTTGGAGTCTGGAGTGAAGCTGAACACAGGAAAGGGGGAAAGAATGGTGTTGCTTTAATGTTTGTCTTTGTTTCTCACTACTCAAATCTATTTTAATTGTCAATAAATTAAATTAATTTTCCACAAGTTGACTCTGTTTTGCCCATGATGGTAATTAGTAAGCAATCTCCCTGTCTTTATCTCGACCCATGAGCTTTCTCATCCTGTTTTCTCCCCAGTCCTGCTGAGGAGGGGGAGTGAGCAAGTGGCTGGGTGGGGTCTGGCTGCTCGCCCAGGTTAACCCACCACAGTACCTAAACTTAGAAGGAATGATATCAAGTTGGAAATGGGGAAGAGGAGGCATGCCAGCATCCAATTTATGAAAAGTATTTGCATTATTTGTCTGAAAAGAAAAACTCTCTGCCTAAGACAAGGCATGCACTGCATCATTTTACTATTATTTCTGATTCAATTACAATTAGGAAATATGGCAATCCTTTACTTCTGATAAGACATCTATATTTTCCATTAAACCCCTTGTGACATCCCACTGAACATCCCACTGAGATATGCCATAGAGCAAATCTGCAACAGAGGTTTGCCTGAAATCATAAAGCTAGAAGATTGACTTCATCAGTTCCTTAGTGTTTGAATTTTCTTGAAAAACATGATTCTGACTACCGGTACATAAACATTAGCTATAGCATATTAGCAGAAGAAGCCAAAAATGAGTTTGTGGCATGGTTGGGCACATTCTATTCAGAATACATGCTGGCCTTGAAATTTCACAGTCAAATAACTAAGACCAAACCAGTAGGACAGCAAAGATCACTAACATAACCACAGACTTAAATCAAGAAGGCTGGAAAACCAAAACAAGACCCTAGCTGTAGTCTAGGTCGCTGTTGCTCTCTAGGTTTCCAAATTAGCTGTCTCTGTTTTCCCTTTAGTAATGATATATGCTCTTCGACCAATATTTGTACAAGATAAAAGGCATAGTGTCTTTGGAACTGCGGTGTGTTAACGGATGCACAATTAATCTAGTCAAGTTTCCTTTCCCTAACTTTTCTTGATAACCTTGATGAAACATATTGTCACTGCTACTTTCCTCTGATTGTCTGTCTCATTAAGTGTGTACTGAGTAACAAGTGACAGCACTGTGCTACCTAAGATATGCTTTATGGTATAAACACACGAGCATTGAAACAAGCCATTTTAAATGCTCCAGAAACAGTTATTTCCTTCAGGTGTTTACTTTTAATTAAAGATGCATCCACTTATAAGGACATTTATCATCATGATCATGATGCTACTGGCAAGGAAATCCCTCACTGTGAGAACTGTACCCTCACTAATAGGTTCCTCTTGGGAAAATTCGAGGAGAGATTACTGGAAATAGATAGAAAATTAATTCATCATCACATGTAAATTTTAATGATTTCAGAAATTTCATCACTCCATATTGGGATCGTCCTGAAACTTTGTGTCACTTTTCACCAACAAAGAAAAAGAACAAACCCACCATGTTATTAAGTGCCTCTTACAAATGACGGAATTTGTCCCCCACATCTGATGTGAGTACCCTTATCAGAATAGATACTGGTACAGTTTCGTGGAAGCTTGTATCTTCCCACAAAAGATTTCAGTTGTGATGGACTAACATACCTTGATTACAAAAAAAAAAAAAAAGTTGTTCAAGCTATATGAATTTTCCACGCAATTCTCAACTGTGTATAGTGATAAATGAGGCTGTGGAGTGCTACGATGGACAAGATGGGGTTGCGTGTGTTCTGCCTCACCATAGATTCACTTTCTGGGTAAGGAGAGTCTTCTTTCTGCAGCCCCTTCTGTGGCAAGGATGGAGAATCAAAGATCCTTGCTCCTCAGTATTGCCACAAACCTAGCTTTAGGTCAGCACTTCTAATGCCTCATCTTCCTGGGATCAGTTTTGCCATGAGAATTGAAACAAGACTGCTAATATTTGAAATCTTTTATTTTAAAATAAGTAAGCTATCTGCAATGGCATAAGGCTTTGTAAGAGAAGCAAGTGCAGATAAAATGTTTCTTAAGATAGTCTACCTTTATCTTCCATTCCATGCAAGGGCCAGACTGATCTTAGCTATTTGTTCTCAGCCAGTTTTCCAGCTGGCTTTATACTGTTAAACTAAAGTTTACAGGTTTTATGTTGGTAAAGTTTGTCACTATTGTTAAGTTACATTGACATTTGTCTTATTAAGTGGTATGCACAGCCTGTGCTTTATGATATAGCTAAGTGTATGTATCAACATACGGTTAGAATCAGTAATTGTGAAGAGTGCTATAAAGGTTTTATTGCCAGTACACTGTTTGTGAGTTATGCAGGTCATCCCAAACAAGTGGCAAAACAACTTTTACAGCAACATGCGCTATTATATTTCAGTCATGCCACACAGAGTATATCACAGCAACAGCATTAAAGAAAAAAATTTAGCAAGCTTTTAAAATAAAATGTTGTTATTGAAACTGCTTTTATGTGACCCTCCACCTACAAAGTGAGTTGCCTTGGTTGCCCATAAATCCCAAAGATTTAGGGAACCCTTTGCCTTGGTTACACTAGGCACATATTTAGTGCACATATTTAGTGAAACTATAATGCTGTCTACTTCTTTTTATGTTGACTACCTTATCTTTGTTACACAGTTTAGCTTTTAAGGTGTGTAATTATTTATCCTTATTGTTAATGAGAGAAAATTCTACTTTGATTCCTCACAAATCAAAATTACTTTTTTCTGCCACACTGTTATTTGTAGTTAGGCTTTAAATTTCACTTGCTGCCCTGAGCTAAAATATATGTGAAAGGACGTGCAAGGTCATCTACACAGGATATTAACATTTATACAAAACAGGAACCAATTCTACCCATATCACACTATGCTTCCAGTCCTATGGTATTAATAAACCCTGATTGCACACTGTAGTTATATCAAAACCTATTGAAATGCCAGGGATCACTTATTCAAACAGGGCTTTTATGGTTAATCAGGAAATTTAACAGTGATTATACTGCATCTGCTTTTAAATAAAGTAAACGGAATTTGCCCACTTAAGAGTTGTGATCAATCCCTTTGGGACAGCAAGGGGAATTAACATATTTAATTACCCTACGATGGATTCTTTTTTCACTTGGTTAATATTTAAGACATATTGTATTACTGCAAAAGGTCACTACCTGCTTTATGAACTGCACAAGAATCCTGGTGTTCCTGTGAGGAGAGGGACTACTTTTATTTGCTACAGGATGATGAATATTTTCTTCTACCTCTTCAAAAACATTTGATACCTAGATTATGCACTTCAAGAGGGAGCATGTCCAAAAATACAGTCATTAGTAGGCAATGAGGTGCAAGGTTGATTAAGGAACAGGCACACTCTTAGGAACCCAGTTCCAGGCTTCCAATTTTATCCCCCCTCCCCAAATCCAACCCCCATTTGGATTTTTGGTAAAGCTGCAACTATTGCAGTAATGCCATTCTGTCTGCACCTATGCAGTTGTACAGAAGAAAATCCAAGACTAGGACCAAGGCCAAATTCACCTCGTCTCCACATTATGTGCTGCAGGAGTGCCTGCAGGGCTGCCTTTGGGATAACTGGATAGTTCTAGCGAAAGAGTTCACGTATCCCCTAAAAAACATGCTCAGTGAGTATGTGGGTGATCCCAGAGCATTGAGCAGCATCTGCCTATCACTTGCTTTTGCAGTGATCTTACATGGTCAATGCTGGACAGAAAGGGTGGTCCACAGTCCTTCCTAGAAAGGCAGATGTATCACCTCAGGAAGAAGCTGAGAATCTGTAACACAGTCTGCACATCAGGAATGGGATTTCATCCGACCCAGGAGTCAGCAGCTCAGCTACATCGTAGATGCAGAGGTAGTTCATGACACCACAGCCCCGAGATGTGCAAGTGTGCCAATTCAGCCCATGGCTCTGCTACCTGTGGATCTCACTGCAGACCCTGGTTCTCCAAAGAGCTTTCTGTGTTGAGCCCTTGGTCACGGCTTCCGGTCCTATTGTTCAGTTTTTATGCCCTTTGGTGATTCAAAATGAGGGAAACTGTCTTTTCCCTTTTATGGACTTTTCTGTTATGTGAATACCTCATCTATACTCTGTATAGAATTTCTTAAACAAGGAAAAAGGATTGGAGTTTTTTGTTGGTGATTACTTCTGGATTATTAATTACCTTTAATTACCATGTAACTCCAAGATTAAAATGCATTCTAAAACTTGACACTTCAACCTTATTAGCTTACAACAATAGTACAGTAGTTTCTAACAATAGTATTTATCAAAGGTAAACCGCTTATTAAGACCTTCTAATTATTAAGGTAGTGTAATCAATCTTCAGTAAAATTCCATTAGAGAGATATAAGCCCTTGAGAAAACTGTTCGTGACTCTTATGAACTTGACCAATTTTGAAATGCAGAAGAAATCTTTTTTCTACCACCATGAGTTACCTATATTCAAATTTGCTACCTTGACTCTTTAGAAAGAAAGGCTTTTGGTTGGTTGTTGACATGCCACTGGAGTGTTTTAATCATCTTGTAAATGCTGATGTTCTTATTATTCATTTTTTGTAACAATTTTATTCCACAAGCAGATAATTCGATGACAGGGAAGATAATTCATAAATCCATTAGAGGGCACAATCTTTTCCCCAATGTGTTTACTGTCTAAATAGTTTAGAAATACTATTCTCCCTCTAATTTGCCTCTTTTCTGCATCACCTGGGTGTCATCCTCCTCATGCTACTTATTCTGCTCCTGTTTTCAGTATGCAGATGGACTTTGTATTTCTTAGGTCATCCACACATTCTGTATAAGCCTTGATCTCAGTTGCATTTTGAAATTTTCGCCTGTCTTACCCTATATGTTCATTTTGGCTATGTCTATATTGTTGGACTGGAAATGCTTTCCATCTCCAGGTGTGCGACTTACTTGTTAATACTGTGAAGGGGCACAACTTGGGCTTGCAGCATTGTCCCCTCCTCACCCTCAGAGCTGTGTGCTCTGACCTGCCTCCCAGGCTGCCCGGGAGCCCCCGGCTGTGGGACGCGGGTGTATTCACCCTTCCCACAGCATAGACACAGACTTGATTGCTTAGCTCACCTCCTCCTCCTTTTCCCATCTGCCAGACAAGGGCATTGCTCATCTTAAGATCCACAAAGAAAGCAAAGATTATCACTATCACCAAACAGGGATCCCATCCTTGAATGTGTTTCAAGCTCAAGGCAAGGCTGCTTTTTATGAACTTGCTCTACTTTGCCCACCCATATTGCAGTGCAAGACAATAGAGATACACAAAGGTAAAAAGACACCCCACTAGGCTTCTTGGTTGATGTATTATTGCTTGTCTGTGTCACAGAGAGACAAGTGAAGCTCATTTGATACTTTCCCCTGTGAAAAGAAAGGAGTAGACTTTTTGCTCTTAAAAAATTCTGTCTGGAAGAAAGAGTAGAAGTAACCTGTCCTGCCTGCAACAGACGGAAATAAGCAGAGTTAATTCCAAACAAACAAGTGAGTTCCTTTATCTCAGATGAACTGTGACCTTCAGAACCACAGCTACTCTTTTAAAGATTTGTTCAGCATGGTGACAGGTTATTCAACACTAAGCTAAAATGCTTGCTTTCAATTTCTGTTGTTTTTCTCCCATTATCCAAATCAAACTGTATTTCTCTCACTTTACACCAGCATTCAGAGTGTGTCCTGTATACCTGCTAGCATTTACCACAGCATTCTACATTTCTCCATCTCATCAACTTCATACCTTTCTAAACCTCATCAGAATTTTTTCCCCTTCATATACGCCTCCTAATATCCCGACTCAATTTATTCCTTATAATTTACCTTACAAATGAATGTTTGTTTACTCACCCCAAACTAACTCTGCAACAGCTCTCTGCAATTTTTGGTACATACTTTTCTGCATTGTTAAAAAAATAAATTTTGTGGATAAAGTTGAATTTAAAATGGTACAAAGCCATGTTACTTGCTCTTTGCATTTTTTACAACAAATTAAACATGAAAATTATCTTCATTTTAATGGTTCTTTTAATAAGGTTTTACAGAATGAGTTTCCTGCTCAGAGAAGAAATAGAAAATTGAAATAACATATTTTCTACTTCTCCACTGCAATAACTTGTGTCTTATTTTTCAGTTGACTTAAAATACATCAGGATTTTATGCAAGAACATAGTTTTCAAAAGCAACACATAGCACTCCTTTTCATTCGCTTCCGTCACAGAAATCTATTAATAAAAAACATGGTCAACATTAGAAAAGGCTGCTGATAAAGAGATTGTTTTTAAGGTTCCTCAAATGGAATTCAAGCTCTATTTTATTATGGATACCTTTGGCCTGTTGAGCCCTAGACATTTGGAAAAAGTTCAGTGCTTTTTTTGTAATACTTGGGGAGGGTATTCTTAAAAGAATAATAAGATTTTTGGATATGAAATATTTGTTCATGCTTTCGCATTTTTCTGAAAGCATAAGATCATTTCTACTATAGAGTTGGGCTCATCTTCCTGGTGGATATTTTTATTTGAGTCATATTTTGTTTAATTAGAACACTATTTTTGTAGGACAGTAGTTTTTGTTTGAATGAAGTTACTTTAAAGGAAATAATCTAAAGAATATAAATATGTAATAAAAACAATACAAGAATTTCCATTCTGGAATAATCATAAATGCCTTGAGCCGTCCTATATATTTTAAAACCTCATTTATACATTTCACAGTGTAGAACTTAATTCTGGTTAAAGCTAGATTGTCAAAGTCAGTGACATTATATTGCGGATTTCATTAAGAATTGTATACAAATGTCTGCCAGGTTTCTGCAGAACCCTGGTACTTCCACACCTACTCAGTTCTTCAGAACTACTTCAGAAAGGTGCAATTAAGAAATCAGATGTATTGAATAAGAATTGTTAGCAAGGTACAAATAGGTATTCTTTTTAGTTTTTTCCCTTTTGCTCAGCTTCACTGATTTTAAAAACACGGCTTATAAACAGGAGTGAAAAATTCTGGACATGCTACAAAATAAAAGACCAAGGGTTATGGTATTTCATTCCTTTGCAAACTCTTTCTTTGTTTTATGAGCCCCTACTGCTACCTCTGTTCTTTCCCACTGACAAAGTGATGTATTCTTCCCATAGAGTACAGACCTCTTCAGCTTTGTCATTCATGTAAGTAAGGTTTTCTTATAAGCCATTTTCTGCCAAGTTAATACACCAAAGCTTTAAAGGTGGAATACAAGAGCTTTTTAAAATGTTTCAGGGTACCTTTCTTCATACAGTCAAGAGTAACTGCAATCCGTTTAAGTCAAATGCTTCATATAAAAAGAAGCATTTACAGCAGCAGGGTTGTTTTTGAAGCAGTTTATTTTCTGTAATGGTTTTGGCCCAGCCCTTTAGTTCTCAACAGCATTTAACTCATAGACAGAAATCTTAATTTTCTCCCTGCAAAGAATAAGTGACAGTTTCTTATGTAACAGTCCTTGAAACTTGAATGACTGCAAATAGTTATTCAGGCCTTGTTATTTGCTTCTGACTTGCTTGTAATGGCTTAGTATTGTGATAATGTAATTAAATACTGTGACTTACTACAAAGCAATGGAACATACAATTGCCAAGTGGTTTAGTCTGACTGCGGAATATGGCCAGTGCTCGTAATGGATGCTATTTATCAGAGAGAAATGCGAATGTAAAATCGCAATGTACAGCTAATAGGCAACTGATAATCAGACCATCCATTTTCAGGCATCACAAGAAAGAAAGTTTATTATCATTATCCAGTCAATTGTGTTAGGTTTTGAGCTGCTCTGGCTTGATGGGTAAGCAAGATCTAAATGCTGCCATTCTCACTGCAAGTAAACCATCTGAGCTTTGTTTAAATGTGAGATAGTGAAGTGTCCCTCAGGCCCCAGGGGTACATCCAGGCCACGTCCCATCTCCATCTGGGATGAAGTTGAGATATAAAGGTCTCCCTCCTAATTTCTGATTTTCGTGGCAAGGATGGAGGCACAGAGATGTACAGTGCACTCTGGTCAGGAGGGCAGGATGCTGGGGTGTGCTGCAAGAGCACAGCTATGCACAGCATGGCCCTAGCTTTAAAGATAGCCACTGCAAAAATGGGCCTGGTTTGATAAAAATCTTAGCTAGAATATTGTTTTCATCCTCCTTTTTTATACTCTTTAAAATTTGTGTAGGTGCAAACCTCTTTGTAAATTTCATATGGGATACATGGACTTGCTTTCCTTAAACCCATTTTGTGGAGTCTTCAGATATAGCTGACAAACACCAGGTGTTCTCTTGACCAGCCATTGAAAACTTACTTAAGGATGAATATTCCTGGGCTAGAACATAACCATTTACACGTAGATTTGGCTTCTGAGCCATCTAAATATAGTGTAAGGCTGCATCTATATTTTGGGAGAAGTATTTGGATCAAATTTCTCTCTAGGTAACTCTATTCTTCATTGCTTGCTTTGGCATTAACCTATTAATTTCCTTTGAAATAAACAATTGTTTTACCTGTTTCAAAATATAAAGGTTTGGGTTTTGCTCTTTTTCCCCAAAGACACGTAAATTAGGCTGTATTTATTTGTTTCTTTAGTAAACCCTGGGTATATACCAGATGGGAAGTGACAGATCTGCATATCTTTGTAAAATTCTGACATCTCTAAGTCTTTATAGAAAAACACAAACTTATATTTATAAGGGCCTCCAAAATGAAAATATGTGCACTTTAGGCAAAATGTTTACAGTTTGCTTATCCACGTAACAACCATTTCACAGATCCCAAAATATTTATTTTCAATACTGAACTTCTTTTTATGGTTGATCCACTCTCTTTCAAAGCTGTTCAGTTTATACAACCAGTAAATTACTTTTCCATAATTGCTGTAATTACAGTCCTTCTCAGGCGCTTACTCTTATCTCAGAACTATGCTACTGTTGAACATTCTGGTAACAGAAAACCTCATGTTTATTTAGGAGATAGCATAGAACACTGTTAAATAAAATATCTATTTGGGAAGCTCTCTGTAGTTAATGTAATGTGATATTACTGTGATTTAAAAGGCTGTAACAACATACCAGCCACACAAAAAGCTTTTAAAGACAACATATAGCTCAACGAAACCTTGAAATGTTAAAAATTTTCCTATTAAAAATCAGGCTGAAACCGTGGCTTTATTATGTAAAGAGAAAATATGCTAATAGTAAGAGAAAAAAATATATGACACCGATTTAGTCTAGGTCATTTGTACAGAACATGGGAAATCCCCATTTCCTGCTTAACCATCTCTGAAGAGACAGTTATTGTAACGACTCAGGATTGCATATTGTGTACTTTGCAACACATTGTATTTTACACTTCTTGAGTAAGTTTCATCAAAGGTGATGTTTCCTCATGTGCACAAACTCCTCTCATTGTGTTCTAGTTCCTGCTCATATCTATACAAAAAGCAACCCAGTTATTTAAAGCACAGCTATGAGGAAATAACATTTCATTACCTGAAATACTCATAACCCGGAAGATGGAGAGGACTTCTTCTTCCTAAATTACAACTTTTTTTTGGTGTGAATTTAATCATAGTTTTCATCTTTGGCTCCTTTAGAAATGCCTTCGCTCAGTTTTACTGTCAGTGCTGATTACCCAAACCTGCTATTGCAGTTCTAATTTCCTCACTAAAACACCTCAAAAACACAAGGAAAGAGGAGGATTGTCAATAAAATTCTGAGATGGGCTGAAGCAGTCTTTCTCAGAACTTTCTGCACTGGGTTAGCCTGTATTCACAACTACTTTGCTGTTTTCTCATGGATACAGTGAAACACAAATATATTAAAAATGGCATTAATTACTCTGACACATTTACTGCAAGGAACCACCCAGACTTTGTCTGTGCTTCATATTTCACCACTCCTTCTGTCTAATATCATCTTTTTCCCTGTCGTTTTTCATTTTGTTACCATTAGTCATGCAGGAGCCTTCTTAAATAGAGCTTTTGCCATCTCTATCAGCTTTCCTACATATCCCTGCTTAGCAGTCCACTATTCAAAATTACATCAGAAAACATCTCTTTTATCCTTTTCCGCTACTTTAATTGCTCTTTCCCTCACCTATTTCTTCATTATTTCCAGTTCATAAATGTATTTAAGTCTCTGAAACATTTTGGTCCATTGCATATTGGAGGATGCAGTACACATCACAATTGCATGTGTAAGTATGATATTGTGAGATGTCTTTTATAAGATCAGTTAAAAAATAAAATAAAGCCAAATCACAATTTCTTCATACTAGAGCATGAAACAGAACAAATGGCACAAATGCAAAAGTAGAAAATTATACATAATTAATTTTCCCCTTTGTAAAATGGAGCTTGTGAACCAGGAGTTATCTAACAATCATTAAAACTAGAGTAATAAACTGACATATATGGCAAGCATATGAAGTAATTGACAGTTTAATTTTCTTTAAGGAGATGCTTGCTTTTTCAGCTTTGTGCTGCATGTAACACTAGTGAAGAACTGAAAGCAGACCCTTAAAGTGGAGCTACAGGTAAGAGCTTTTACCAACCTAGTAGCATTAAAAGGATAGGGGGAGAACCCACTTTCTCACCCCACGTCTTATCCGTGCTCCTTGTTATGAGCACAGCTTATTTTGCAATGGCTCTAGCATGCATTGGATAATGATCCAATTGGACAGTAAGCCAAGACAACTTAGTAATCAATCAGAAAACTAAACTGGTTAAAAAAAAAAAAGGAAAAGATTGGGTGGAGGGATTATTTCATGCTTGGGCAATGGTCTTGCTCACAAAAAACTCCTATCAGCATCCAAGTGAGTGCAAAGGAATCAGTGCAAATATGCAGCCATAAGAGGTCACAGGGATGAAGAAGAAATAAGTGACAAGACACCTTGTTAGCAATGGTGACCTCAGCCATCTCATGTAAAGTTACGATTTACATTTCTACTTGAGATGACCACTCCTTGAGTTGATGCTGCTCACTAATCTCGCTGAGAATTTCAAGCAGTTTTTCCCCTCATGGTTCATTTTCTACCAGGTTAGTAGGCTGGAAAAAGCTTAGAAAGAAGGTCAGGAGAAGGGAAGCAGAAGGAGCACATGGCTGGGAAGGGGTTCTCTGCTTTTGGTAGCTTCCAGCTCTTAGACTGGCTCAGCCTTCTCAGGGTGCTTCACCTTAGAGATGTTACCGCTGAATCCACCTAAAGATCTACTGAAGAAGATGAAATTAGCGTTCTACCTCTTGTCCTGAATTACTTCCTTCTGCCATAAGGTGACATTGTCGCATATGAGTTAATTCAGGTGGCTGAGGCAGCAGAAAGCCTATCCCAGTTTTGTGACTGGGTTAGCTTCCTGCTGGTTCTGGTCCCAGTCAGCTCTCCGCACGCTGAGTGCTCCACTGCTGCTCGAAAAGACATGGCAGAAACACATCCCGAGGACAGAAATATGACTGACCTGTTCAGGGCAGTTGCCTATAGCTTCATCTCTCTGTAACACCAAACTCATCTCTTAAACCACAACCTGGCTGGTGTTTCTACTGACACCGCTGGCCTAGGGGGCTCTTTTTCGCTCCCCGCCATTCTCTTCTCCCACCGGCTCATTCCTACCATGCTGCCTGTCCCCACTCTGTGTCAGCAGTGCTGTTTGTCTGTGTGCAGGATCACAAGATCAGGGGACCGCTGATGATACAGTGGTACAAACACACAGCTGGCTGCCATGTGGGGACTGCCTTAACCGGCTTAAGCAGGATGGGTGCCAAATGTGAAATCATGGCCAGACAGAGATTCCCAAATGTAGCTTGCTCAGATGCTGCCTTCATAGGGCTAGAAGTGTTTTCTTTCACACCTTCCCACTCTGTGCCAGACCATATGCTTAGGAGAAAACATGGCACTGGCCCCAATCCCCCCTCCCATAGGAGACACTAGTAACAGCAGTGGCAGATCCTTGCTCCTTCACCCAGGAGGACCCACAGTAGGAGGCTTTCAGGCTGTCTTTGTCTCCTCTGAGGAAGAGGAGGGAGATCAGTTGTTAGTTTTCGGGTATTGTATTGACTCCTGAATGTCAAAAGGTGGCTGGGTTATGACCACACCTCACCCTAGTGAATCCCTGAGCAGGGTCTGGCTAGACCCTTTGCTATTGTGAGAAAAAAAGGATTAAAAGGCTTTAAATTTAAAATCTAGGTGGTTTTTTTGGTTATAAACTAGGATGACTAACACAAAGAAATCAGAACACAGAGCATCTTAGGGTGTTGTTTATTAATGTTTCCTAGCTCACCACACATCCCCTCCCTTGCCATCACGCCAGAACTCACTGGGTCACAGGGAGGGTGAAATCAGAGAACAAACTCAGCTAAACACACCCACTGTAATAAAATCAAAAAAAGAAAAAAAAGAAAAAAAAAAAAAGAAAGGAAAAGTGGTTTTCATAGAGATCAGCTCTCTGGGCCCCAGTGCTGGGAGTGGAACACAGGAAAGTGCAAGGATGTGCGTCTGACATCACTCTTTTCTGAAGCAGCATCAGCTTAGATCAACTTAAGTCAGCTAATAATGAAGCCACACCCTCAGGCAACATTCAGAATTCTGCATAAAAAGCATGTAAAATGCACATCTACTCCAATGTCTGTGTGCAATCTGCATTGGTCAGCAGCTGCTCAGAGCCCATGAGATCTGTATTGTTTGCTTCCTTTGCTCTTATGGATCATTGCTACATATATTACGTACACAGTGAGTCTCTGCAGAGAAACAAATAATTTCAGCTGTCTTAGGTTAGAGCTTCCTAAAGGCACAATTCTCCACATTTATGTGAAATTTCAGATAGTCATGATAACTTATCTGAATGTACATTGAAATCTAAAAATTATGGCCTTAAAAACTGGGAATTGAAAAAGCCTTTTCAGATTGAAAGTCAGCGATGTAGAGACAGAGTCTGAATCATTCTGGGAATTTTGAGATGCCTTAGTAGCAGTTTATGAGTACATAAGCCCTAAAGTGTGATAATTAATCTCTTTTCAGGTTTATACCTGCAGGAGTTGTACATATTGGAAATCAAACAGATTAAGATTGTTATTCAACATCTCTTTCTGCCTGTGCACTTCTTTCCTTAAAAAAAGGCAGTTAACCCATTCCTTCAGTCTCTGTAGCAAGCGGGAAGATGGTATGCTACTTGGGAATATCCACGCTAGCTTCACAGGTACCAAGAGACATAGCTGGGCCATCACCAAGCTCAATACAGGTTACAAGACAGTTGGGAGCTCAGTAAAATACAGAGAGCAAGCCTAGGCTCAATTCTGTGCTGCTGTTTTATATTGTAATTAGCATGTAAACCAGATATTAGTACCTAAACTAAATAAAGCTCAGGTCACACCTTAACTGCAGGAAAACATTTGGCACATCATCTTATTGATATCTGTGTTTTACTGCTCATTTAGTAATAATGCTTTTTTGGTGTGACCTGAATTTCCAATCCATACAAACTCCCCTACTCCAGCAAGCTGTTGTGGGAATAGACATGTGTTGATAAAAAAAGGTGCCACTCTCACTAGTCAGACAATCTTCCATTTAATGACGATACTTAAGCTTAATTGTTCAAATAGTGGGAAGGGATGTGTAGGTCATCAGGGTGCTCCTAGGTACCCCAAATGACAGCAATTCACCCCACAATTTACTGCAATAATTAGAAAATAGTTTGTGTTAGTCCAGGTGCTCCATCTGGGTTACTGATCGTCCACATGACTCCATGAATGCTGTGAAAATTTTCTAGTTTACATATTAGGAAGACAGGAGGAAACCTGTTGTTCCACTGGTCTATGGTCAAGTAAAGAAAAAACTGTGATTCCCAAAGGCCTGTTTTTTATCTCTCTGTGTTTCTTTAAGTCACTGAAAGGTGACACATACATTTGCAGAATATTGAATCATTATTTCTTTCAAATAGTGGTGTTGTAAAAAGATGTTTTAGTTGGGATGGTGCCCACTCGTATTGGCATTTCTCTAAAGCCTATGAGGGCATTTGCTCCATTTCCCCCGAATAAACAAACTACAGCTGCTATTCTTCAAGCAGCAGCATGTTGCCTCTGCTTAAATACAGCTTTTTAATGTAAGAACATTTTCATATTCTCAAATTTTGTTTATTAAAAAGTCTGGTAACATACTCCTGGGAACTCACTTAGCTCCCATACCCTTTCATTTGCTAAATATGAACAATAAATAAAATACATCCATGTATATAACATGGAATAGCACAACTCTATACCTTTTATCTTACCTTTCACATACATTACCTAACCTCTCCCATTTTGTCTCTAATGAGGTCACCTACCATAGTTTGGATTTGGTGAGCTTGTTTTATATGCTTCAGCAAAACATTCACTAATCAAATAGAAATCAAACAAAAGGAATTTTCTGTCTTGTCTATATCTGTTGAAATTAAAGGAATCTGATAGGTAACCAAAGCTCTTTACAGATGAATAGCTATGGAATTCAGACTGAAATTCAATAGCTACCCAGTTTCGACTGAAAATAATGGTATTTCATAACTAACCCATTTGCCTTGAATTCTAACTCTTCTGCAAGGAGTTCTATGGCAATATAATAGCTATTTATTCTATTAATTTCAATAGAATTTCAGTAAAAAGTAATGAAAAGCAGAGAGTGCACATCCAGTAACTACTAATTCAATACCATTTTCACTTTATATTTTAAAGAGTATATTTTTACAAGTATTGAAAAGCAATTTGGTCTACAGGAAGAGTTAATTATTTTTTTCATGTTTGCATTAGGGATCTTCAATGCTTGGAATAATACTTTTATATCTGAAGGTCTTGCAGTCTACCCTGAGCTCTACTCTGAACTGGAGGGAAAAATTTCAGAGAATCTACCCTCCTCCCCTCAAAAAATCCTCTCCTGAAACACAGTAAATCAGAGATCTGAGTGTCTTTCATCTCTTTTACAACAGCTTAGCACATATGTGTAGGATATATTGAGAGGCAGATTTTCCAAGAAAAAGATGTTATGGTAACATCTGCAAATAAACTGAGCTGGAATACTAAAACATCACATGAGATAAATGAAGGCTGATTTCAGGCAGAACTATTTACTTTATATGGTATTCCCAGACCTCTCAAACTTTGTGTAGGTTTATGGACAAACATTCAAAAATTTGAACGGAAAAGACTTCTGATTAACACATCCATTTTGTGACCAAGTTAAAAATGAAAAGAGAGATTACCCTTCTTCATAAATGCTTATTATTTTCATCCATAGCAAATGCAATGTTCTTCAGTTTAAACATTTGTTTCAGAAGTCCACAGAGGTGAAAGCTACAACAAAATAGAAAGCTTTCAGAAAAATAAGTGAAGAATTGTGGCAAGTAGAAACACATTTCCCACAGTGCTGATTAAGCTATAGTACAAGACTCCTGCATGCAACATGCTTTGCATATTTATATGGAACACTAAAAAACTAAGAGGTGAGCACAACTGGGAAAAACCCCACAAGCAACAACAATGAAACCACGTATACTGGCATCAGCTGAAAAGGACTGCATTCTTGTCACTTACAGAGTACTATAAAGTCACAAGACTTTACACAATTTGGGCCTATATCACCATTTGGGCCAAAGGAAATGAACATGAAACAAGGAGAAAATGAAAATTATAATTCAGTGTCACGTACTTTGGAAAAAGCTATTTGTAACCTGTTGTTTCCCTCTGAGACCATTTATTCTTCAAAAAGTGCAAGTTATGTTTACTTGATGGTTTCTTTCCCTGTAAAGAGTAGCTGACTAGAGGTCACACCTTGTGGCCTGTTCTGCTTGGACAATAGCAACAAGGCAGATTGGAACAGAAGTATCTTCATGTAAACTCTATCTTGGTTTAATATTGCCAGATTTCAAACAAATGTGAATCCAACCTGAAATGTTGTACAAGACTATGCTTACCCTACCCATTGGACTTTATGCAGCAGCTCTGCTTTTGACTTCATGGCCTATATAACTACATATTCAAACTATCAAATTCCTTTTTGTAAGGGGAGAGAAATCTCCCCAAATTTTAGAATCAAGAGACTTTTCTCTTCCTGAACTGAATGGGGGCAGGGGAGCTTGAAGGTGCTTTCACAGGAAGAAAAATAAGTACTTGTTTTCCTCATCTGTCAGTAACAAATAACTTGACAAAATGAATTAACGTTGGAATTATTTTTTTAGAGATGCATTCAATATCAGTGGCAGTAGATCTTCATGTATTGTTCACTGCCATATTTCCATTGGTAAATGATTTGCACGAGCCAAAGTTCTGCCACGCTGTCCCTCCTGATTTCAACCTGAGTAATTTATTACTTTTACTAAACTTTTATAGAAAAGTTTGATCACAACCGAAATGTCAGAGGCTTCTTAAAAAGGCACTAACATATCATTACCATCATTTTGCTTCCTTGTAATTTTTAAAATATTAATTTATATATACACTCTTCAAAACACGCATCAGTCAGACAGCTAGGTTCTATATGTGTTTTTCTGGCAGCTGCATTTGAACAAACCAAATATAATACACAGTTATATCAATAAAAGATTGAAAGATACTGTAAGAATATATTAATCGTATATGGAGAAGACAGCCATACTAAATATTATGAAAGGACTCAAAACTGTCTAAGAATTTAAAAGTGATTTATCTGAGTGCAGTCAATATGCTAAAATGAGAATGTCAGTCATTAATATCTGGAATAGAAGATTTTTGTATTACTAAAATGTGTTTTTAGCCATCAGTGTAGCTTGGAGCAGCCATCTCTCATGCTTCCCACAGAAAGGTTTTCCTGACAGAAAATCTCCCAGGGTAAAGCAGAAAGGAAACACAATCATTTCATTTTCTAATTGGTATGAAAAGCTAACCAAGGAGTAATTGCAGTACAAAGAGGAGAACCTGACTTAGACTATGTTTCGAGCACTGCAGATATCAGCAAAGTTTCAACTAACAAAATATTCATGGATTCATTTTTAGTTTGTCATAAGAAATACGTAAACCCCTTCTTTGGAGTGTATAAATGAAACACAAATCACAAACTGTAGCTATGTGTGCCAGAACTGTCACTCTTATGTTCCTATAGTAGAGACACTCTATATTCTGTTTATCAGCTTCCTTTAACCAATGTATTAAAATAAGGATGCCAGTGGGTATGATCCTACATGTTTTATTAGAAAAGTGAAATCTATTGGAAGACTTTCTGTATCATTTCATCTATGAAATTCAAGTTAGCAACTTGTGAGTGCTCTATGTCTTATTCGTTCATGCTCAGGATAACTTCTTGCCTTTTTGGTACTGTCCGTTTACTACGGTACATCACAGAATCACAGAACATCTCAAGTTGGAAGGGATCCGCAAGGATCATTGAGTCCAACTCCCTGCTCCTTGCAGGACTACCTAAAACTAAACTGGATGACTAAGAGCGTTGTCCAGAGGCTCCCTGAACTCTGACAGGCTTGGTGCCGTGACCACTTCTCTGGGGACCCTGTTCCAGGGACCAACCACCCTCTCAGTGAGGAACCTTTTCCTAATGTCCAATCTGAACTTCCTCTGATGCAGTTTCATTCCATTTCCTCGTGTCCTATCACTGGTCACCAGAGAGAGGAGATCAGCACCTCCCCCTCCGCTGCCCTCCTTGAGGAAGTTTTAGACTGCCATGTGGTCCCCCCTCAGCGTTCTCTTCTCCGAGCTGAACAAACCAAGTGCCCTCAGTTGCTCCTCGTAAGTCTTGCCCTTGGGGCCTTACACCATCTTGGTCACTCTCCTCTGGACACACTCTAAGAGTTTGGTGTCCTTCTTATATTGAGGTGATAATTTGGTTTAGTGATGGTTTTCATCTCATCCAACAGCTGAACTAAGTGCAAGATGCTGTTGTAACCTGCACACTGAAAGTGAAGACTGACCTTCATCTCATCTCACAACATCACAGTGAGACGCAAAGCTTGGCTGACAAATTGGATTCTCTTTTGAGGTCAGCAACAAATATCCAGTGGAACCAAAACTGCATTCTTTATTTTTCAAGCTGCTATTTTTTCCTACATAGTTATCTGTATTTTAAGAGTTAACAAGACAAGACAGATAGAAAGGCTCTTTACTGCTGCTGCAAATTGAAGTGTGATATTATGAAGGTGAGTTCCTACTGACGTGGAAAGTTCAGTATATGCTTCTGGTGGCTAAATGAAAAATACATGTCATGGGAGTTTAAACTCCCATAGGTTAACTTGCAATATAAATGACATTAAGGGATGTTGAATGTTATATTACAGGGCAGGAGACACTGAGTAACACAGAGAAATAAGAAATATAAGAGCTGAGTTTTTCATATTACCTTCATATCACCTTCTAAACACATCGGAATCTCTGAAATGCATCAAAACACTTTGAGATTTCACTGCTGCAAAAATGCTCAATGAATTTTGGCCATACCAGTTCTGCTTTAACACTCTGGGCCAAACTAGTTCTCTTGACTATAGAGATGGTAAGACTTTCTGCTAGTAAGGTAGAGAGAGAGAAGGAAAAATCTATGTTTTTCCCAATAATTCCTGCATCAGAAAGAAATTTCTTTACAAGAAGAAATGGAGGCTTGACATTGCAAGAAGGGAATCCATAGGACCCTTATCAGAAAGAAATAATTATTTCCTGAATCTTTTGTTTTACTAAACTTCTGATATCTCTAATGGTTTTAAGTTTTTGCTCCACTAAATCTGGCACTGATATGGGGTACTGTGTAGGGATCTTTATCATAGTCTCTTTGCCAAGTCATGAGAAATTTATAGCTCAGTCAACCACTCATCACCCTTTTCTATCAGCTTATCCTTAAAAAGTCTTTCTGAAACGAGAACTTTGACTCAGTGTAATCTGTGCCCTTGTGTACCTATATGGCTTCATTAGGAAAAAAAAAACCTTTTTTTTTACATTAAGGAACATATGCACTTAATATAATATCCATACAAAATTATATATTTGAGTAGGTTTTGCCATATTGCTAATAACGTTTGGAGCTTTTGGCAATATGGGGTCATTTATGTATGGCTCAAAAAAGACCTGCATAAGCAGTTAAAAATTAAAGAAAATTTAGTGATTTAGACTGAGATTGTCTACACATTTGAGTTCTGTTACTGAGTTTCGGGTTGAATTTTTATTCTTCAAGAAACATCAAATTGAAACTTGCTCTGAAATTCAAGGACTAAAAAAGCATAATGAGATGATACTAAGAAACACCCAAATGTCTCACTGATGGAATTTGGCAGCTTATTTACAACCCCAAATCTCTTTTTTTTTGTTTATTGTTTATGTACAGCATTAAGATTTATTTGTAAGGAGAAATTAAGGCTGCTTGCCAACAATACGTTGTTTCTGTATTTCAAAAAGAAATATGTGCAGTTTCCTTTTAAAGGCATATGAGATGATTGTAGAAAGATAATATACTACCTAAGACATTATCATAAACAGGTTAGCCTTCATCAGGCAATGGTTCAAAATTATAATACAAAGCAAATCAATGTCAATTTTGCTTTGACATCATTGTGGTAAGGGATTTGCACCTATCACCTCTTTTATTGATATTGTACAATAACCTCAGCAAAGTATTTTCAGATTCAACCAAGTGTTTTGATTTTGTTTGTAAGGTAGGGAGGCTTCTTGATGAACAAATTTGCTCTGACTTACATGCATCTCTTCATTACATTTGCCTGAATATTGCAGAACATAATTTGACATTTGTTTCTAATATGAAGTTTAGAGAATCTGAAATAGTTGGTAAATCAATCTATCAGAAAGAACAGATAGTTTAAAATACTACATACTTTCAAGTTCTATTTTCAGTGTATGAAAACTGATTCTTATTTATGCAGCTTTCTAAAATATGTGCAGATTCCAAGACAAAATATTTTAAAAGTGTAAAATGGTGTCACATTACAACAAAATACTTTTCTCAGGTATATGGTCTTAAATACAGCTGAATACAAGCAGAAATAAAATTCCGGAAAATGGACACAGAGACAAAAGTTGAAATATAACCTTCAGTATTCCTCTGGGCAAAATATAAATTATTGCATCATTATGTTTTCCCTTTAAAATAGGGATGTCTGCAAAACATAATATTCAGATCATCTGAAGTTTATCAATACTGACCAAGCCAAATGATGATGAAAGTGAGGATATGTTTATAAAGATAACATAATTTTCATGCTTCCTAGTGTAACACAGCATTGCCCCAATTAAGTACAGCCAAAGTAGCAAGTTCAAACCAATTAAATTGATATTTAACCCCTCCTGCTCACAACTTTTGAAAGAAATCTCTTTACATTGTTCAAAATAATGCACACTGGAGGTTAATGAAACTTTTCTTAAAGCGGACTTATTTTTATTTCTGATTGGGAAAAATGAAAAAAGTCACATGTTCTTCATTCGGATTTGTACTCCTTGAAAAAACAACTGCATCGAAGTAGCTCTTTCAGGTAACTGAACTGTGAGAACATGGCCAAGTTCTGGAGTCTGGGTGTGTGCTCCATTCACACCCTTATTTCATATGCCAGAGAGACGGGGTGCCCCGAACCTCCCAAACCAGAAGGGAAGCCAGACCAGATAAGAGGCACAATATTTTCCAGCTGGTCCCTGACCTGTGAAACAGGGAGATCGGCACAGTGAAGTGCCTGAGGGATGCCCCTACAGGTAAACAGAGATTCAGTCCCACATAAGCATAATTAATTGAGAGATCAATTCCCCCAGTGAAGAGAAAGCTCTTTTGAGGTGTTAATACATGGCAACCTAGGACAGAAAAAGCAGTACTGTTTACTGCACTCCTGGAAGCAAGAAGTCCCTTGAGAGACCATAGCTATGGACTTGGAAAAGTACAAAATAATAATGCTTGATTCATGCATTATTTGAGCAATAAATAATTAACATATTCTCCTGTTTCTAGAGATGTCAGAAATAACATTCCAGTGTTCATTCATAGCATTTTGAAGGGTTGTGGCAAAACAGCTTCCCCAGCACTTCCCCTGAATGTAAACATGGAGAAATTTGCTATTCTATGCAACTTCCAAGCTGCGCTCATGTGTACTGGCCAGTCATTTCACTTTGATATAAAATGATGTGAAGGAGTTGAGATGAGGAATGAAAATGGAACTAAAAAATCATCATTTGGGTCCAATG
>WAAD01000243.1:1314-18214 GCA_013389945.1 Fregata magnificens | reverse complement strand
GCACTGGTTTCAGGGCCTTCCTTCATGTAGCTAAGCAAAAGTTCAGTATACAGTCAGTGGATGTAGGTGGCAGTTCACAGCTTTCAGCTTAAGGCTTTAGCAAGCCTTGCTACTACTGCCATGAATTGGATTCCATTTGAGCTAGAAGGTGACTTCTTCTACCCTAGATAAACTGAGTCTTCAAGTGACTGTGCCATTTCTGAGTCAGCATGGCTAGAAGGAGCTGTATACACAATTTGGGGCTTATATAATTCATAATGGACAAACTTGTTTCTAAATACATGTAATGAATGATCAGTGGTTATCCATTGAGAGGTGGCTGGTAGCCTTATAACTGTATTCTGACTGGTATAGTGGTAGATGAAATTTTTACTGTAAGTGTAAATCTTGCCCTGTCTTGGATGTAGATCTTTGATATTCATTTATACCAGTTCTAAGAGAATGCAAGCTTGGCATTTTGTTCTGACTGGGTAGCAACTTTGTAACCACCTGATGTTTGCTTGAATCATCACAAATGACACAGGGAAGTAGCAAATCAAGTATTTCGTTCTGGTGGATTGGGGGGNGGGGGGGGGGTGGTGGTGTTTGTTTGTTCTAATTTTTTTTAATTTTTTCTAATAACAAACCTGGCCCTCGGCCATACATAATGGCTACTTCTATACTAGTCAACCAAGAAGTGTTAAGGAACATTCCCAGGCGCTGGAACTTGGGTATTTACACTATCAAATTGTTAGAAAAGTCCTTGACATTTTTTGGCCTATAACAGCTGGAACTCTGAAATAATTATCAAGCATGGTTTGAGATTTAGCAGAGAATATTCAATAGAAAGGTTAGATCCTATTCTTTTTTGGAGTCTGTGAAAGTTTAATAGGAAGGACATAGGCCCTTGGCAGATACCGGCCTCAATGACAGTGAATAGTCTCAAGCAATTTGCTAGTACAGAAATTGGTAAAAATAGCTCAAAATACTGTGTAATTACTCTTTGCCACTGATCATTATTTATTTTTTGGCAGTTTTAGAGTCATTGCCTTTTAAAATTTATCTTACAGCATGATGAAAACAGTGACAATCATGAGGCCTGGTATTTTATTTGCATGTTTCTGTGTTTGCAGACCTTTTCTATGCAATTTTAAAGCTGGTTGACCAAAACCAACCATAAATGCCAAGATAGGGACCCATCACCTCCCTAGATAATAGCATAGTAATATTGCCAATATTGATTTCTATCAATTTTGTTATATTTGAAAATATTTACTTTTAATAGCCACTATGTCTTTCAAATTTGTGCTTTCATGTCAGCACAGTTATTAAACATTTAACTTTTCCCCAGAACTACCTGCTCTTCCTGCTAGCATCTTTGGGCCAGACTTTTTCCAGAGGGCCTTTCAGAAGACCAATTAAATTATATTTAACAATTCTTTGTCCATTATTGTTTCAATTCTTTTGAAAAAGATGAGGCTTAAGCAGTACAATTTGCTTTTACAGAAGCCCTGCTGATTTCTATTGTATTATGCTCATTTGTGTGTTTTATAAGTCTCTTTAAATGCGTTTTCAGCTAATTTACCTAATACTACAGTCATGTTCACTGGTCTATAATTTTCAGGCTCAACCCTAACACATCATTTAAAGATGGCTACAATACTGGATACCCTCCAGTCTACGAGCACAATAGTGGAGATTAATGAGAACTTCTATATTTTTGTTTGCAATTCAGTCACTTTGATAGGGATTTTCAAAGGTCGCTAATGCAGTTAGGTACCAAAATCCCATTAACATTTAGTGACAGACGTGCATTGTACTCCCAGAACTTCTCTGGAAAACTCCTAATTTTCAGTCATAAGTGCTCCTCAGTGAATGCTGTTTCATCTCAGTTACACAATGATAAGAATTCACAGTTTGACATAGCACCTTCCTCTTTAATACAGCATCACTTTGGCTACATCAGCAGTGAAGTGTAATGCAGAAATCACAAATTCCTTTTTGGGTAAAACATAAAGTAGTAATAATAGTGTGGTCAGTTTAACCCTACCCTGAACCAACCATGGACTTAGACCCTTCCATTTCATGCTAATTACTCAGTTCTATTCAACATACCTACAAATGTCATTAACTTTGTTAATCTTTTGCATATTCCTCTTCCTTACCTATCAAGGACTTCCTTCCATCCTTTGCAGTCTGTTATTCCCTGTTCAGTTGTTACCATATGATGCCAATATTACCTGCATGTACCACAGCAGTTTTAACCTGTTGCCTTCCACTGATTGCTTTTAATTTAATGCTTCAAGTTGACTTAAAAGTTCTGAAGTCTCGGACTAGACCTAGAAACCTGAAGTTCCCATTCCACTGTAGGTTTTTTTAAAGCTTGTTGGTATTTGCCTGAGTTCACCTATGTACAACATCTTTTCTAAAGAAGCCAAGAGATACTTGAACAACATTATGAGAGATCTTATAAGTCTGTATTGAATAATAAAGTGAAATAATCATTATCCCTTGTGACCATTAATAAATCACACAGAAAAAGTGTTACTTCCAGATCTCAGCCTCAATAGTCAGAATTAGAATTGGAAAATGTCCTTTTTTTTTTTTTTTTCCTTAAAGCTATCCATTTTGATAGAGAGATTCTAAAATGTCCTATCTAGAGGCTAAGAAGAACTGACTTTAATACTGTAACTAGTGTGATGTACAATAAGCAATATTCAAAACACAAGCTCATGTTCTTTGAAATAGAGTATAACTATTTGCTATTTACATAATCAAAACCATAGAATGACTGTTTTCTGTAAATGAATTTTCAGCTACTTCTACTCCAACATTCTTATCTTTGAGTGGTTGCTATTTTCGTAAATTATTATTGTGTTGCATCTGGATAGAATAGTGTATTATTTTCTGTAATTTACATCCAGTTTGTTTCAGTGGGAGAAAGAAGGATCATGACTTTTTGACTTTTGATCAGGAATAAAAAACAAGTTGTCCTGAATGACAGGGAAGATACTACTTTTCTACCAGTATTCTTCTCAGCAAGAACTGAGTGAATTAAAAAACAATATTTGAACACAAAATATTTAACATGGAATGTGTGAAAAAGATTTCTCAGAGGCTTCAGAGTGTCTGTAAATATATGTTCTTGATAAAAATTTGTATTTTTAATATTTTTATGATCTTGTTTCATAATGCTGTCAGAAGCATCCCTGCAGCTACTTTACTGGTTTCACTACAAACAGGGGAAAAAAGTCAAGAAAATAACTTCCTGATTCCTATTATAATATGACTGGAAGGAACTGAAACTACTGTATTTGGAGGTGTTTCACAGAAAATTTCTGGCCTGCAATTATCAATATTACATGTTAGAAAACTAAAATCCACTGGGGTCAAGAAGAGGGGTTTTTACTGCGAAATTTAATAGAAACAGGATTGGGATCTGATCAAGCCAGAGAACACATAAGAGTAAAAATGTGCCATCTTGAGGAATAGAGGTTTTGCCAAGATGGGTTATATTTTAATTTTAATTTTAAATTTGTCCATTTGTATGACTCAACAACTTTTGAGTATGTTAAAGTTGGATTTCAAACACTGAGGGACAGTAGTTTTCAATTTGAAGTGATTTGAGAATGAATCTGTAAAACATTTGTCCATCTTAATTTGTTTTATGAATCTTGCAAAAAACTCTGTGATTTTAGCCTATAACCATTACGTACAGTATTATACTACTGACTTTTTTTCAAGATCCTTCTGATTTCTAACACTGGAAGTTCTAAATTCTACAAAATGCCTTTTATTAAAGTCAATGAGGCTTCTAATAAAGTGTTATGGATTTAGAGATGTGAGATGCGAAAGAAGTCTTTGTTTCCTAATTTTTTAATTTATATCTGTTCTACTCCAACAGGATCACATTTTAATTCTATGCTAAAGAAAGGAGATACTAAAAAAACCCAACTATGTGCATTCATCACGGCTGAAATGAAGGCTTAAATAGGGACAAAGCAGTAAAATGAAATTGAATGTTAAAATGTTGTTTCTCTGCATCAGCTTTCCAGTTTCTATTTTAAATATTGGTTGCAGAAGCCAAAGCAAATATACATTTGCTTTGCGTTGCAAACTGACTTGACACATTGAACAGACTGTTTAATCTGTTTTGGACACACAGAATGCCAATCACCATAATACCTAGGTGCTGTTGTAATGCCTACGAGTATTGAAGATTTGTGCTATGATGTTTNAATGCATTATATATAATGGCAAAAATTATCTCCCTATTTTGGACATACAAATAGCATAACATCATGGTCAGACAAAATATATAGATTTATATAATTTCTCTCCTTTCTCTCTTAGTCTGCGTGCCTGCAAAACCAGAGAAATCCTGGGATTATCTGTCAGACCCAGGGAAGTATCATTTTGAAAGTTATCAAATTTTCTTTCCAGCTGACAACATTATTAAAAAATTTTGCTATCTTCTTTCCTTCCTTCCTTCCTTCCTTCCTTCTTTCCTTCCTTCCTTCCTTCCTTCCTTCCTTCCTTCCTACCTTCCTTCCTTTCATCCATCCTCTTCTCTTCCTATTGGAGAAATGGAAGGTCAGTTCATAGTTGCTGCCCTATGAGAATCTTCTCAAAAAAGAGTTCCTCTAGTACAGTGGAGGATGTTAGGAACATAGAAGTAAAATGGACTCTCTGGGTTGGCAAGTCCAGACATCCTGCCTGTAAACAATCCATCTCAGCAATATTATCCATCTTATGCTATTTATCTCTGGTTTTCCTTTCTGTTACCTCTTTCTCATTTTTCCTATAAGACTTGCTTTGAAAAATAAGCACCTCCTTCCATTGTTTTATCTTGCTTACTCTTTCCTCCATTGTATGAAATGCTTTGGAAGCTCTTTCTGCTATTTTACCACCTCTTTTCTCTCCCCTCCAAATCCTACAGTAAGAATATGACAATCAATCAACTCCGTGGGGTAATTAAAAACTGCTGTATAATAGGGTCCTGAGAAACAATTGGCTTAGATGGTTCATCATCATGAAGTCTCCTGGTATCACCATGCTGGTACCCGCTCCTGGCCTGGAAGCATAGACAGATACCTTTAATATGCTGTTATCTGGACTAGGCTCTCTCTTTCTCATGCTTTTTCTATCTTCTTTCAGTCAACAGCACTTCAGTGCATGAACTGATCTCTTTCTAGGTATACAGTCATATGGATCATTTATCACTGGTGGCTCACCAAGCTCAGTTTCTTCATGAGTTTATTTAACATGCATACTGATAAATTAGATCCTCACTTCTGTCTGCAAATCTCTGCCACTCCAGATCTTGATCTCAGGTCACCTTGTCAACCTCATTGGTTTAGATACACTTGTGCAATTAGAATCTGCCAAAATCTAGCAAACAAATCCTCTTCTACAAAAAAGGAAAATAAAAACTTATGATTAGGACTTATTAAGCATCTCAATATATGGGTTATCAACAAACATTTCTTGAAGGCACTTGTATTTGATAAAAATGTTGATTTTCTGACTTTGAAAATCAGGGCTTTAAGAGACGTTTCAAGTTAGTCACCCAAAGTGGAGGTATGTAATCATTAGTTGCTTTGTTCTCTAATTCAGCTCAATTTCCTAAACAGTACCCAAGAAAGAAAATAAAATTGATTAAACCACTCTATTGGTCTCAGCTATATTCTCTTCAAAGTGTAAACAAGATTAAAAAATACTTGAGTATATACTTGTGACTAGCATAAAAGTTATGACCATGATTCTGAATGCAGATATGGAATTAATTTATTGAGGAAGCCATGAGACCTTTTTGTACTCTCACTTTCTAAAGTGGAATTGAGCTTGGACTAGAATTGAAATCACAAATGAATTTATGCTTTAAAACTCAATTTTCTTAGTGCAATGCAAAGAACCATTTCAGGGTCTCAGTCACCAAAAGAGAGTAAATTTGGAAACTGGTGGTATCATTTGATCTATACAGATATCTGTCTTACTTAGATCAGCTTTTCAGAGGTAATGAAGAAGATCATTAAAATTGTCTGATCTTCTCCATAAGCTTTTTTATGGCTCTGGTTAAGTGACTTGGGAGCATTATGCTATGCTTGAGGGGGTAAATGGACTCTTTGTTGCAATAGTCTTATTAATTAAACCTGCTAGAAGTCTTGGAGTCTTTTACTGTATCCAGATTGTTTGCAAATACTTTAATTTATGTGAATGTGTATATGTTTTCAATGTAAACTTTGTTTCCTTTTCCCTCTTTAATGCTAAAATAGGCTTTGCTTCTAGGAAATAAAAAGCAAAAATAGAAAGCCCAGATTTCTGGTTCAATAAATTGTTTGGATAAGTTTATGCAAACTACCCTTCTTCAGCTGGTTGAATTTGGAACACTAATTTGAAATGTCTTGGAGGAAAACTGTGGATATTTCCTGTTTGTGGAAAGTCAGATTCAGAAATCTGTAAGTTTATGTATTTTAAATCTTTTCTGATATCTTTGACACGTACACTTACAAATTGTCATATAGAAAATTATATGACAGCTAAATCTGGAGACTCTCCAAAGCATTTTATTTTATTTTATTTTATTTTATTTTATTTTATTTTATTGTCCAAAATTCTACTTAAACTGAAAACTTTTAGGAGGTAGACTAACATCTTCATGAATTTAATTTCTCACTAAGCTGAAAGACTCACTCGGCACAGAACTGTTAAAAGCCTAGGGGTCTGTGTGCTTGTATAGGATATAGAAAGGCAAAATTCCAGTCTCTGCTTCTGCCTGGAAATCTAAATTGTAGTACCAATCACTTGTTCCTGATTTGGCTGTAGAGAGGTAAACCATTCTGAATATTTTCCATTGGAACTTTTTGTACATGTAACTAATTACTATAGCAGGATCCATACTGAATCTAGCTCTCACAGATCATTGTGCTTTTGAGCAATGGACAATTTTGTTGCTGATGAGGGCAAGGCTTTGGGTTTTATTGAGTGTATGTGAGATTTTTTTCTGAATCTGAGAACATTCGTAGAATGGAAAAGCTGTATTTTGTTCAACTCTAATGATATATGTTAGTCTTTGTAACAAAACAGATTACTATCCTGTTGGTAATTTTCTTTAAATTTTTTTCCTCCATGTCAAATTAGGACCTATTTGGGGAAATGTTGGTTAAATCCATTCACGGAAAATTCCACTTTAAAATAATGATGAATATGCCATATAAAATGAAGATAACCAAACAAGGAAAAATACTTGTCAGATGTGAGACTGTGTGGATAAGAATAAAGGCAGCATAATTTTCAAAAATGTTTTTATGTAAAGTGCAAATAATAGTATAAGTAATAGATACAGTCTTAAAGAAAAGTTGCTGTGATTCCATTCCCACAGGATGTTAAACTTATGTGCACTCTAAGCCTCCTGTATATGACTAATGTGATATAAAATGCCATAAAATGTTAAGCAGGCGTCTTAGCCTGTAACTAAAACCCTAAGCTTCTAATAGTATTTTCTATTTTTTTCCCTCTTCTTTCAAAGAAGAATTTCACATTAACAACCCTATTTTTGACTTCATTGCAAGTGGAAAAAGACGTAGTCCTCTTAGGGAATTACCAATTCAAAAGTTAAACCTTGTAAAAAGAAGGAATGAATCAGGCATCCCTCTGACATCTGGTACTGGTCAAAGATCTCTGCACCAGTTCAGAGGTGATTTGTACAGTGGCACAGTCAGTGTATTGCATTCTGATAAAGAAGACACTTCAGGAGTTATTTTTATTGAGTTCTATGTATAATTATAGCCTGAAACACTGGGTTTAGGGTTGGGCTTTTTTTGTTTACTACTATAAATATTCAAGAGAATTTCCAGCTAAAAGTTGGGAACTTGATGTCTTTAGAAGTTCTTTGCGTAAACGGGGAGCTAGTTGGGACATTGTGGAAGTGACAAGATGAGAGGAATAACCAAGTGGACTGCTGACAGTCTTTCTGCTTGACATGACCTTCTCCTGGGAGCCAATACTTCAGGAACTGAGTCTCATCCGTAGTTTGGCTCTGCCCTCATAGGCTGGAGTAGGGCCCAGTTCTTGCTGATTAGGCAGCCTAATTTGGGATTTTCATTGAAAAAGGTCTGCTGTGTTGACTGTAGAAAGCCCTGTTCCACTTAGCTTGCTGCTTCTCCTCAGATTTAACAGTACAGCAAAAAGTTAGCCTCACATATCTACTACTTGGGAATGATCACCTGCTCACGAGATACTAGTTAACAAATGTGAAAGCAATCTTCCCTGCCTTCATCAGTCTTATTCCAATGATTTGGGTGCTCCAGTCTCTACCCATTCTTTTAGAACATGCGTGGTTCTTTCTGCTCCTCTCAGGAATCTAAATAAAAGAATAAAAAAGTTCCGTCTTAAGTGCTCTGGGATTTGAGTTGCTACAGGACTTATATCTCCTCAGAAGAATGTCTTCTCAGTTCAACCGTCCTTTCTCTTCCTCCTCTGTCTCTTGTCCAGCTGCTGCCAGTCACTTTTTCCTCTGTGTTGCTCTCCCAAACTTTCCTATGGAAAGGCTGGCTGCCCCAGCCACAGGAGACTGCTAATGATGGTTGGTCCAATACAATGATCATGGCGAAAGACAGAATTTGGGTGGAAAAAGAGGACGGAGAGTAGGGTCTTTACCAGCACGTTGCCCTTCAACAGAGGTATCTTTGGGCCCTGGAGATAAATCAGCAATCTTGAATTAAGACAAATTACTGCCTATGACTGGAATTAAAGTCAGTTATTAACAGTAAGTTACTGGCAGTTTCTTACCCATACATTCTATACAGAGTCGCCTTTTAATTAAATATCAATCAAAAAGATTTTTGTATATGCTGAGCCTTATAAGAACAAAGTGTTCCATATTTTTCATTTCACTTTTGTCTTTCCTTTGCCTATAATATATAACAATTGCTGTTGTTAATTTATATATTCCATTTTAAATATGCTATTATCTGCTTGATAAAAGGCAACAGCTATTATTTACTGTATAATCCCCTTAGCATCTAAGTTCACAAGAAGAGAAGCTATGTTCAAATCCTTATATAAGGCATTCTTTAATGTAGTTCAGTTCAAGTGCTCTTCAAACAAAGATGGTTCTTTAACTCTAGTATGTAAGATATAGAGGTTTCCTAACTGCCCCCGGCCTGCCCTGCTCCCTGGCTGGGTGCTGCTGTCCAAAGGCGGTGGGACGGGTCCCGACTGGCAGATCCCTGCCCTGCTGCCCCCCTGAGGAGCCCCTTCCACTCGTTCCTCAAATACCCATAAAATCACAGTAATTTTGGAAAAGAAAGCCTTACCTATTCCAACATAGGAAATGCATTTGCATGCTATGTGCAGATTTCAACTTAAAAGAAAAAAAATCTGCAGCCTGCACAGTATGTTTGTCTTCATTTAAAACAGAATTCTGTGACCAGAGGCATGGAGTGCATTTTTCACTTAGCCTCTTTGTTTCAATGAGGTCAGAGCTGATGGCTCCATCTTTTGTTTCCTTTTTCATTGTTTGCATCCTACCTTGTAATAATACACACTTCGGTAGCAGTCTCAGTCATTTGGAGAGACAGTTATATGAAGAAAATTCTCTTTTTCTTAAGGGAGTGAACATTTTCACATCTCCTTGAGTGCTGTTTAAATGAACTGCTGTACTCATTTAATCATGTTGAAATAAATTATAGGAGACTTTCTTCCTTCCCCAAATCTAATGCTCATTCTATGTACAAAACACCCCTCCACTACTTCCTATTTTATTTTCCTATTCTTAAGAACTGCATGGAAAATAGTGCACTGAACAAAATGTTGGCTGTAGTATGTGGAGTCCATAACCAAAGCAATGAAAGAAATCCATGTATTTACAATTTACTCAGACTAAAAAAACCCCAAACATAAACTGTAATTTCAACAACATAGGCAACCTTTAAACAACATGAGATATATGTATTGTATTAATATCTCTAACTTTTTTGTGGTATTAGGGTTGAAAGGAAGCTAACATTTGCTCTCTGTCAGATTTTGCTTTTTCCCTGAATGGGGGTGGGTGGTGTTTGTCATTTTGGCTTTTGTGACCATCCTTCACCCTGTAAGTGAGATTCATGAATCTCACAATGAATTTTAAATCCCCAACACTGACATCTATTAAGTCTTCCTATTTGAGAAATGAGCTGGCAGTTGGAATTGTAATAACAAGAAAAATAAATGAGCCTTACTCCTAGGACTACAACAGACCTTCAGAAGACTTGTTTTCAATACAGGATTACTTGTACAAAACCTCAAATCCTTTCCATTTGTGAGGTCACTGGTGTTTCATCAAGGATTACCCCATATTCTACTCTGGTAAGAAAAAGACTCTCATTGAATTCAGTTAATGTCAGAAATGTTTATAAACGAGCTTTTATTAGATAAAGTCCAAAGAGTCAAAAGAAAGTTAAAAAAAGTCTCCTCTAAAATGTAAGCATCTGTTCAGTCATTGCAATAAACTCTCTAGGAGTGTAAAAGAAATTACAGGTTTGTTGTGAAAGATGCGACAACCCCAAAGTATGTCATAGTAAAATCAGTTTTGATAAACTACAAAAGGAATGAGCAAAGGGGGAAATCATTGTGAAATTTTTGTGAATAGATGATGATTTTCTTGAATACAGACCACCTCAGAGAATATTAGCGTGCAATGCAAGTTTCATAAAATCATGTTGCTGACAACCTTTTCAATGGGTTGACTTCAGAACTAATGAACAATCTCTCTAAAAGAGTAAATCAGTTCAATTGTTATCCAATGCTAGGCGATACAGTGGATCTATTAAATAGCAAATTCTTCTCCCTTTATTATACCACAATGCCAGAACTTTGTAACAATATTTTTATTGTCATTTCAGTAGTTTTATTGTAGATCAGAAAATTCACTTAGTGAATAAAAGAACCTCTGTTAAAAGCAGGATTTATTTAAAAAAAAAAGAAAATTAGACAGCAGTGTTTGAACTTACGCACCATTTTATAAAGCTTTTATGTTTTGTGGTGAAACAAGAAGTATTGGACTGACAATCTATTTGTAATGATAATTCTCTGAAGACCAGATTGTTGTGTGAGTGTAACAAGTGTTTTCCTTACAGTATGGATTAAGAGATGTAATATTTCCCTTCTTTTTTTCTTTCTATAGTGGTGAAGAATTGGTATTTCTTGGTTTTTTTCATGATAACCTTTTAACATCAGACAGGGCAGCCTTCTGCGTTATGTCAATAAACAATCTCCAGCAAACAGTACTGACTCAAAGAGCTCGATCATACATGAATCTGGGTGGAAAACTAAGTTCAAAATAAGTATACTTAGTTCATTGCCTTTAGCTACAGAAAAATCCTGAGCTTTTGTGGCTTTGCGAGACTAGAAGAGGTCGCTTGGATATGGTTCCCACTGGTATTAGCATTCTCATTTGCCCTGATGACCTGTAGGTTCTCTCTGGCAGAGATTATTTACTAACAATATTTTATAGAGTCTGTCAGGAAAATACCTTTTTTTCTTGTTATAATTTGCAGAATTCCAAATAAGTTTCATGTATTGAATAAGGAGAAAAAATAAAAATATTCAAAATATTTTGGTAAAGTAAATCAATATATTTTATTTCAAAGTTTCTCTTTTTATTTGTTATTTTTTACTATAAATAAAGTTTCTAGATGAAAAATAATTTTCAGATTAATTAAGAACTTTTTTTTAAAATTTCCAAATAATACATTTGAGAGCTTCGGAACATCCTTTTTCTCACACTATTAAAAATACCATATTTGTCAAAAACAATCATTTCCTGCAATATATATTTTGTCATATATATATATATATGAAAAATCGGCATTTTCAGAGTAAAGCAGATCAAGAAAGGTGATCCTTCCCCTCTGCTCAGCCCTGGTGAGACACGCTTGGAGTGCTGAGTCTAATTTTAGGCTTCGCAGTATCAGAGCGAACGGGACGTACTGGAGCAAGTCCACTGATGAGCCACCAAGATTATCAAGAGCTTGAAGAATCTGTAATACAAGGAGAGGCTGACAGAGCTGGGACTGTTCAGCCTGGAGAAAAAAAGGCTCAGAGGGATCTTATCAGTGTGTAAAAATACCTGATGGGGTATTTCAAACTCAGCAACTCTAGGATTCTGTGATCTGAACACTGTTTCATGAACTGGTATACAAACATTCTGCTAACACAGGTGATTAAAAAAAAAAAAAGTCCTTCCCAAGGAGAAATACAATGCTCTCCTTTGATGAAGAGTTTGACTAACAAAAGGTCTTTTTCCTTCTTTTCATATTTAGACAAACATACACGTTTTCACAATCAAAAGCGATACCAAAATTCTTTTTTTTTTTTTCATTTTCCCCTTGCTTTTTTTGTAAGCAAGGGTAAGCCTTAAACTAGGTCGTTAGCTTCTTATCTTGGATCAAAAATCATACCCATTTTCCTGAATAGTCATAAAGGTTATTAAAGTTATTAACTACTTCATTATTTTCTAGTGACAGAATATTTCCACCTCATCTGTGAGTCATCTTAAGCATTCTCCTAGAAACGAAAGCAAAACAGGGTTTATAAGAACTACAGTGATATATAGTTATGGCATCACTGCAATGCAATGATCCACTGTCTCAATCTAGAGGCCCTATGCACGTAATTAAACATATGAGATGTGAAAGAGATCTCCCAGAAACATTACCTTAGCTGGGACTGAATGATGGAGAGAAGTGGACACCTCCAGACAGCAATTTATTCCACCTAAGAATTATTATTTTAGGATAGGATGTATCACCCCTTGGAGATTTTCATCTCTCTCCACTTGCAATTAAGACTATATTCTCTTTACTGATTATATCAGCTTGGAAAAGTTATCTAATCTTATTAGATAAATACTATGAAGTGATGTGAACTCCATCTTATACTGAAATGTCAACAATCTGCCAAGGAGATTGAGAATTTCATACACAGAAACCACTGGGCTTACCATATACCTCTCATTAGTTTTTAATTCTGCCCTGTGGCCACCTTTGTCAATAAGGCTTCTGGAAAAGTCATTAGCAGTTAGTTAACACTGGCAACAGACCAGTACACTTATAGTCTGTTTCAAGTACAGTAAACACAATTTACATCTAATGTCTACTTCTTGAATCAAATCATGACACTGCAGAAGCTTCTTTTCTTCTCACTTATTCTTTGTTTCTAGGTCAGGAGCATTCATATAGAGTTCTTCAAAGACCTTTTGTCCTCTTCAGTTTCCAGGAGCTACACTGTATGTCTGAATGTGTTCAGAAGTAGAAATCTGTATTTCAAATATAGCTTCAGAATATGGATGCAAAGTCTTCTGGTATTTATACTGACATATTACTCCCAATATCATTTATTTTACATTGAGCACATTATCTTAATAAAAGATGTCAATGGAACCTACATTCATTCGAGTTCATCGAACTATTAAGGCATTCATTATGTCTGTGAATTAATGAATAATTCTGGATTTGACCCTTATTTACTTCTGAATAACATTAAAAACTGCTGAACAGGAATTCAGATTGTAAGCTTTGCTTATTCATATACTGCTAGTCAGCAAAGAGACATACTGTTTCCACTAATTCTATGACTGTAATATTTCAAAGAGAAGATTAAAGAACAAACCCATTATGTCTTTCTGGTAAATACATTGGCCTCAGAATGAGTTCATATGGCACTCGGGAAGCTTCTTGCATTGTGAATGTTTTCAAGAGTTCTCAGAGAACATTCATTTGATCTTACAAATCTCACAACATATTGGACTGGGAGCTTTTATTTGGGGAAAAAAAATCACAAATGGTGTTTTCTTCATTCTCTGATAAAGCCAGTACTGAAACTGTTGACATTTACTCTCAGGATTAGAAGCTAGCTATCTTTGGTACTTCCCAATATGGTTTGAGCTCCTTGGCTTGAAACACTCAGTCTCTTCATTTGTTTGTTTGCTGAAAATAGATTGGGCATAGTGGCCGGGTAATTTAGATACTTCTCTACATCTCCTGAAGTGTCAATTCATTTTGGTTCAAAGACTCAAGACAAAAGCTGCTTCCTCACTAGTATGCCAGCAAAGAAGTCCCACATGGCTGGACATGAACAATAAACAAGCTGGTCTTGCATGTGGTCAACTGCCTATAGAGATCAGTGTTCCCTCATCAGGATATCCCAACGGGCTAAGCTAACCAAACATGGCACATGTCACATACATGTAAATACATTGTGCCAAAATGTCCCTCTTTTTTTCGTAGCTGCAGTTAAATCTTTCTTAAGCATCTACCCAGGAGACCAGCAAAAATTGATTGCATAGTAGCAATGATCTTTAACTAAAGGTTGAACACGAATACATTGAAAACCTCAGGGATGATGAAAGGCATGGGAAGAGTGTTGCATATTAGATTCTGTCCTTACTGCGGATACTATTGTATTAAGAGAAGCTATAATTCAATGGGAAAAAAATAAAAGACTTTGATGTTGCAGCGACTTCCTGGCAGATTTGAAAATATTTCCTTGATTTCTCTTTGTGTTTCTCACAAAAGTACAACAGACCAAGACAGTGGTGTTCTTATTGATTTTTGTGGTTTGACAGAAGTGCTGAGTTTCAGTGGCTTTTTGCATACACCTTCAATTAATCATTCAGGTAGATGGTGTCCAGCTGAATGTAACCTTACACCACTACATTTGTTCACTATTTCCTGCCATGTCACAACATTTATCTGATTTGCAGTAAAACAGGTATAGACCTCAGTGACAATAAAGAGAATCCTGAAAAGGATTAACTGCTGTGTATGCAGTAGTGTTAAGTGACATAACAAGCATCCAGTTCTATTTCATAAACATTTCTATTCAAATCATATTTATTAGCTACTTCTCTTAGCAACTGCATAAGTTACAGTCTCCAGGCAAATTGCTCTATGTTGTACCACCTTGTTAGTTATTACAGATGCTTCTTTACAGCATTACCATGAAAAAGGCAAAGTTTGCAGTGCAACTCTAGCACCAGTTAGATATAAATGTGCTCATCTGTCTCATCAATGCAAATTACATTAAGGAGTAAGGAGCCAATCTCACCTGACAGGAAAAAGTTTTGACATGTATGGATATGGTGGAAGGCCATGACACGGCCTGTGGTGGAAGCAGAAATCCTTTAAGTCCTCTCTACAGTCACAGTCCATAGAATCCTTCCAGCCCACAGTCGAGGTGACAATGGACACAAAGCATCAAATCTTACCTATATGCCTTGCCAGCTCCTTAGTGGTGGTAAGAATTTGGGCCAGACTGTTCAGGAGGATAGCATTTTAAAAAGCTGATGTGTCTAAAAAGACCAAACTGAGTTTGTCGATGGATGTCTTGGCCCTCTGAATCCTAGGATAGTATTCTGAATTCTTGTTCATATAATGTAACCCTTCCTCTGTGGAATTACCTTTGGGTTTGGGCCTTTTACCAACCCGTGCAGAGCTTACAAGTATACAGCAATTATTTGTTGGTTAATGTGCTTATTAGGTAGGTATGTTGGCTAATACCTCAGACTAATGTGTTACTACACAAATCATTAGCATGCAGGAGCTTGACGAGTCTTTGCTGCCCAGACACGCTCCAGGCAGGGGGGGAGTGTCAGTCTTCGAACAAGGCTCTTGCTGAGTTCTACCTTTCAGTTCTCTACTTTTTTTTCTCAGCATTTCATATTGTTTCACATTGCTGTTTTTCTCTTTATTCCCCAGGCTGGTAACTAGCAGTGTCTCAAAGATTTCTCCTCTGTCTTTATTTTTTCTTTCCTTTTCTTACCATGTACATCTTCAGCATAGGAACTCTCCCACAGCTCAGCAACAATTTTTTACAGTAAAACAGAGCCAAGGTCATTCAGCTGCGTTACACAGAGCTGGGTCTTGGACTGCAGATAGCTGGACCCCTGGGCTGTAAGTTACAGCAGGTAGACATCTATAACTATGGGCATCTGAGAGTTGATCATGGGGAGGGAGGGATGCTCAAAAACGCTTTATTCACCTTTTAGTCACTATGCTGGTATCTCCCTGAATCGTTTGAGAGCTTCAGTCCCCCAGAGGAGCACTGAATTTTTCAAGAGCAAGGTAATGTAATCCTTACTCATATCTAAAGAGATCCATTTCAACACTGGGATTTTCAAAGGAGAACAGGCAGAAATTAGAGATCTAATTAACTTCTTTTCCACACCTAGTTCCTTTAACCTGCTTTTGAAATTCCATTCAGGTTTTTCAGCTATGGCAAATCAAAATAAATAAATAAAACCATTAAAAAAATCCCAAGAACCCAGGGCTGGAGAAAGTCTTTGAAATTCTTTAATATATTTTCTCACCTTTCAGAAAATTCATTCATTAATAACCTCTATCTTCAAAACTATTATTTGGGATTTTTTTGTCCTATCTTTTTCTATTGGAAGACCCTGTTCCAGAACCTGACTGCTTTGAGAGTTGGGACATTTCTTCTAATTTCCCGCTAAATTTATTTCCAGCTGTTCATATCCATTTGTTCCTGCAACAACACTGGCATTTCACTTAAATGGTTCTTTTCTCTCCTGATGTTTACCCTGCTGATATATTTATAGACTAGCTTCTATTCCTTCTCAGCCTTTGTTTCACTAGGCTAAACAAACAGAGTTTTTCTAATCTCCTGTTAAATAGGCAACCTAGCTTTCATATCATCCCAATATTGCTTCCCTACCTAAAGTCTTTAGCTTCATAGCAAACAAAAGCCCAAATCTGGAGACAACTTTCAGAGAGCAGAAATTTAATTAATCTTTAAGTTTTTCAGAAGTAGTGCAATAAAAAGTAAAAAAGTAGTTACAATAAAAGTAATATTTCGGGTGAGCAGTAAGATACAAAAGGAAACATGCTGGTTCCATGTAGAAACTAATGTAAGACCGAACCAT
>WAAD01000227.1:0-14420 GCA_013389945.1 Fregata magnificens | reverse complement strand
ACCTTAATGGTTCTGTGATTCTATGATTCTATGACTCCCTGAGCATCCCCATCTCCTCAGTGGGGTTTGGGTGGAGAGCAGCTACCCAGAGCTGTTTGTGATTGCCACTAGCAAAACTTCCAAGGAAAGCTTGGTTAGAAACGTGCCAGGGTTCAGTTTTGACAGATAAGGCCACATTGCCCTTCTGGATACCTTTAGGATATATATCCTGGTGTAATGCAACCCTCCTGGCTGACCTAAAGAACGAAGTTGCTCAAGGAATTGCAGTTAGGGGCAGGAAGGGGAAAAGGAGGCAAAATATAAAATACCGATAAGATTCAGGCATGGCCTTGAAGTACATGGGCATGGGCAGGAGGCTGAGGATGGGAATATGGGATGGTGAGAGCCCTGTCTTCAGAAATGGTTCTTAGATCCTCTGAAGGTGTTTGTGCAGGCCAGCATGGTAATATCTACAAGGTTGTCCTACGAGTGGTGGATCACATGGGACTTGCAGGACTGCATCCACTCCAGCTTCGGGTCAGGAGCAGAAACCCCAAGAATGGATAATCCCATTTTGGTTCTCTCTGGCATGGCTAGGATGGGGCATAACTCATAACTCAAAACTGATTGGAAGCCATGGCCAACGGTGCCTGAGCAGGTGTCATGACCTAAAGGGTCATGCTGACGCCAGCAGCATTAGGGATGACACAGGAGGAATGCTGGTCCTGGAGAGTGGAAGCGCTGGACAACATCTCCCCAGAGCTGAACTGAGCCCTCCATTAGCAGCTTGAGAGGTACCAGACCTTATCCTGGCTTTAGAGGCATTGCATTGTTGCAGAAGGTCTAGACAGAGTGTCTGCCAATACCAACTCCGTCCTGAGTATTTATTTGATTTGCACATCACACAGTTGGAGTGTTTTCTTCCATTGCTCTTGCCAATGAGTTCTTTATGGTCAGTTTCTGCTAATACTGGTTTCCTACAAATAAAGGGATGACATTTATTGCTATTACAGAATAAGCCAAAGCTCTCTCCTCTATTTGAAAATACTGATGTTAATTTTTTGTTCGCACCTGTGGTGCATAAACTATTGTTTTTAATTTTAGTAGTACAAAGACAACTGTGGATGATTTAGTTTTGCTTCACAGTTATGGTACCTCCCAGAATTCCAGAATTTCCTTCTATCAACTCCTTCAGTTTAACTTGTGTCTTGGCCGTCCTTTCTCAGTAATACTTGGAGGTTATTTCTTCCATTATGCTCAAGTTCCCTACATAGTTCACCTCTCCAAGAGGCCCTTTTGTGTCTGCTTCTTGAGTTTTTGGTAAGCAAATGTGACTTCAACCTTGATGGGGCCTAGCTGCACAATTTATTTCTTAATTTTACTCCTGTTATTCACATTGTTGCCTATATATTGTTTGTATAAAATTATTCATGAGCAATTTGCTGTAATGTTAAAACTTTCAGCCAGCTCTTCCCTGTTGCTGGGGTTGGGACCAGGAAGACCAGTGATGGAGAGGATCCTTCCCCTCTGCTCAGCACTGGTGAGACCACATCTGGGGCACTGTGTCCAGTTCTGGGCTTCCCAGTACAAGAGAGATATGGACATACTGGACTGCGTCCAGCAAAGGGCCACCAAATGAAGGGAGTGGAGCATCCCTCCTATGAGGAGAGGCTGATAGAGCTGGTTCGGCCTGGAGAGGAAAAGGCTCGGGGGAATCTTATCAATGTGTATAAATACCTGATAGGAGGGAATGAAGATGAGGGCACCAGACTCTTTCCAGTGGTGTCCAGTGATACAATAGGAGGTAATGGGCACAAACTGAAATGCAGGAAATTCCTTTTAAACACAAGTAAACACCTTTTTACTGCGAGGGTTGTCAAGCACTGGCACAGGTTGCCCAGGGGGGCTGTGGATTCTCCATCCTTGGAGATATTCAAAAGCTCTCCAGACATGGTCCTGGGCAACTGCTCTGCGTGGCCCTGCTTGAGCAGGGTGGTTGGCCCAGATGACCTCCAGAGGTCCCTGCCAGCCTCAACCAGCCTGAAGCTGTGATGCATTTGCATCTGATGATACCCACAGAGTGGATCAGACAACTGGCCGTCAGTGGCCATATACAAAATAGAAAAGGCCAAAACCACAGCTAATGTAGATTGACTTAGATTCTCAAAAGTCTCTGAAGACACCTCAGATCTTGGCTGTTGAAGAAAGATATCTAAAGAGCCTTTAAACCGCACCTGTTCTGCTGCCTAGGTCTTGCTTCACTACACAGAAATGCTTTTTTTCTGAAAATTTTCTACAGCACAAGGAGTAGTCAGTGCTAAACAAGTGGTTGAGAAACCATGTAAATCCAACAGCTGCTCTGCCTTAAGCCTGATCTGTTGTAATGAAAACTGTCCCCAAACTCTTTTTTTAGCACTTAATATCTTTCTTTTCTGTTGGTGCAGATCTTCACATTCTTTGTCTTGCTACGCATCCCAGATTTCAACAAATAATTAAAAAAGAAACGATCTCAGTTCCAAAACCAATCAAGTCTCACTTGGCTCCTAACCTTGCAAAATTGCTGTGAAGATGGTCCAGCACGGTCACAAAAGCTGCCAGGGAGAAAGAAACTAGTGCTACAACATTCAGCAAATGGCACATTTACAGCGTTGTCACCAGTTCCCTTGCAAAACAGAGATGATGCATTTCTTTTTGCCAGGAATCACTGCTTCTATACAGTTTTGAGGTAAAAAGCAAATTTAAGTTTGGCTTTGGTTTCCAATGTTTGAGTTGCATTAGGTCAAACTACTAATTTCGGTTTAATTTATACTGAAAATTCTGCATATCTGCAATCTTCATATAAAACACAATGATATTTTTGCATGTATGTGTCAAATATGGGCTGATATTTTGCAGTAGGTTTGTTTTAGGAATGTGTGTCCTGCCCTGCCCATTTCTCCTTTAGAGAATAATAAAGGAGCAATTTTCCTTGATGGCTGGAGAACTGAATAAACAACACTTTGCTGATCAATAAAACTCTTTAAATTCAGCTGGTGAACCTGCAGCAGTCTAATTGCCAGCAGATACAGCCATGTCACTGACCAAACAACCTCTGCAGAAATGTTCAGGGAGAATGATTTCCCTCATTTTCCAAGTGAGTGAAGTATGTGGATGGCCTGGAGGGGTCTCAACAGTGGGATCCCACTGAGCCTGGACCTTCGAAGCAACTGTATGAAATGTCACTGGGATCCCTGGGTCACCAGCACTGCTTCAGCAAATTAATGCAAATCCACTTCCGTCTCAACTTTACTAGTGGTTTGAATCAATAGAGGTCAAAACTCAGGTGAAATCAAACCCTGGGCCTTAATTTGCAACGCTATTGACATCTCAAGAAATGCCAGTCCTGGCTCCCTCAGCGAGGAGCGTAGCTCTGTGCGTGGGAAAGCAATCTTGCTCACCCAGATGCCTGATAAATTGGAATAGGTCCTGAGCCAACACTAAGACAAATGATGCCCTATTTCTACTTAGTCCATAATTACTTTCTATAGTAGTTACCAAGCTGTAGACGTGTTTGAGTTTACAGGTGTCATGCAGCATACCTCTCCCACTCACAGCTCTGGGCTGTGTCTAACCAAAGTCAGGTATACATCAGCCTGGCTTGGCTGTGGAAATCAGACACTTTAGCCCTGGGAGTGCCTGCCTCTGGTTCAGTTCATCTTCCACGGCACACACAGGGCAGGCAACATTGGAACAGGCTGCTTGGAAAGTAATGCTGCAAATGGAAGTGCTTATAAGAAGAAGAATATGTTTTTATTTTGTTATCTCCATTCGTTTTGTCTTGGACTTGAAAGACCTAAGATATATCAATCACAGAGGCTCATTGCCAGAGGCTCATTTTGGGGACAGACTTTTTAGTAGGGCCTGTAGCGATAGGACAAGGGGTGATGGTTTTAAACCAAAGGAGGATAGATTCAGAGTAGATATAAGGAAGAAATTTTTTATGATGAGGGTGGTGAGACACTGGCACAGGATGCCCAGAGAGGTGGTAGATGCCCCATCCCTGGAAACATTCAAGGCCAGGCTGGACGGGGCTCTGAGCAACCTGATCTAGTTGAAGATGTCCCTGCTTATGGCAGGGGGGTTGGACTAGATGAGCTTTAAAGGTCCCCTCCGACCCAAACTCTTCTATGATTCTATGATTGTAAAGACCCTGCTGGTATTTGGCTCAGCTGGAGAGCCCTCAGCATCATAGTCCCACCAGACCACTCTGCTGTCTCCTGGATTTTACTAGAATAGAATAGAATAGAGTATTTCAGTTGGAAGGGACCTACAACGATCATCTAGTCCAACTGCCTGACCAATTCAGGGTTGACCAAAAATTAAAGCATGTTGTTAAGGCCATTGTCCAAATGCCTCTTAAACACTGACAGGCTTGGAGCATTGACCGCCTCTCTAGGAAGCCTGTTCCAGTGTTTGACCACCCTCTTAGTAAAGAAATGCTTTCTAATGTCTGGTCTAAGCTTCCCTTGGCGCAGCTTTGAACCATTCACTAGCACATTGGGAAGCCAACATGTCTCTTCTCTAGGACACAGCTCAGGAAGGACCACTTGGCTCACCGCACCCGGCTCCCATCACATCCCACTCGCCCACCCAAGATCACCACAAAACTTACTGTGGACATTTGGTCCAGGAGGGACAGAACAGTGACTTTGCACCGCATGTCATCTGCACACTGCAGACAGAAACAGCCCTGCCACCATGAGGTAAACTTAAAACCCTTGAGGAAAAGCTGAGAGCCATGGGAAGAGGACAGAAAGCCTGGGGGCCAGCAGAGCGAACCCAGGGGCTGCTGTCCAAGGGCAGTGGACGCCCCTGCAAGAAGCAGCATGTGGCACTTGTTCCACACCTTGGAGGACACAGTGCACTGAGCAGCACTAGCAGCTCTGACCCTTGGGCAAGCCTTCTCCTGAGAAAGCTTGCCTCCCTCATGCAAATCCTCTTGCAGGAATCGGTCTCAAGTCATTGCTGTGCTGGGTGTGAATTCCTCTTGGCTGATGATGGTGGAACTGGGGATAACCAGACCGATACCACGAAGATGAGAGTGCTTTTGTCAAAGGGCCGTACAGGGCAGTGCAAGACAGCAGGCAGTGTGTGCTGAGACTTAGGGAAGGCGTTGCAAACACTGAAGATCATGTTAGTGCCAATACTCAAAGGAGGGGGAAGGAGCACCGTGTTTTACTGCAGACAAGATCCTAAACACAGGGGGAGCCCAGAGACAAAAGGGCAAGATCTTGTGTTACACCAACATTAGGTGTCTGGACCCAGGTAATAAGGGAGACTTCAGACTAGCCCTGAAGCCTGTGGAGGAAAGGGAAGCACAAAGCCTCTGGCTGGGAAGGGGAGGATGGGATCTTTGGCACAGGGAATATGGGCAGAGACGTCCACTGAAATCAGAAAGTGAGAAAGTCAGAAAACTGAGGGACTGGGTGGGATCATATGGATCTGTGAACTGCTGCTGACATCTCCAGAGCACCCAGAAGAGAGCAGCTTTCACCATCAAGTGGCTGTCCAGGTACAGCTCCTGGGGTTTGCAGTCCCCCCGAGTGGGTGGCAGCTGACCGAGGCTGGTCAGGGGCAAGCCCAGATGTTGTTTTGGGATATTATCCTGATGATTTCCTTAAGAATTTCCATTGTTTCATTGATGTAAGTGATGGGGTTTAGCAATGGAGGGACAAAAAGATAATGTGACTGTGAATGCAGAGTTAGCAATGACTTGGGCATGAAGGGGGCACAGGGCAAACGCAAGACACAAAGTTCAGAACTTCGGGTGCTGTGCAAAGGACTGCAAGACTGAGATTGAAACATGAGTAGAAAACCAACAAAAAAGATGTGCTTGTAAGAGACATACCAACTTAAGTGCCGGTTTTCAGGTCTGGAGAGGAAAGTCTGTGCCTGAGAACTTGTCCCTTTTGTCCATGTGCACAAACCTACCTGCAGAGGGGAGAGGTTGCCTAGTACGTGAATGAATTAACCCATTGCAAAAGAAGCTTTCCTGATTTTAGAAAGGCTGAATGCACAGTGTAATTTCTATCAGCAATCTTAGCCTGCCTCAGTAGGACTTAATTTGTCACAGTTGGAAATGTCTGCTTTTCAACGAGTTGCCTGCTGCTTTGTATGCAAGCAAGCGAGTAATTTGATTCACATCTATGCTTCTGGGTCTGCATCTTTAGCTCTGTGCTCACAACCTCAGCTGCACAATAACAAATATAACCTTGAGGTGGGCCAGTTTACTATCTGCTAAAGGACATGGAAAAGGTCAGACTGTCTTTTGATGTGCCATAGGGAAGAGGAATTTCCTGCATGCAGTTTATTGGAAAAGATACTGCGGTTTTCAGGACTTTGTACTAGGCACAGGGACATTTAGTCTTTAGGTTTCCCAGCCCTTGACATAAAGAAAGTTGGAGAAATTAGTTGCAAACAAGACAGTCTTATATTGTTTAATTACTAAGAGTTGGCAGGGAAAGTGTAATGTACTTGGTGATCTGCGTTTGACTGCAGATGGAACGGTGGCACACCACACTTGGCAGCTGATTGTTTAGACACAAGGCTCTGGTGGGGCAGCGATGGGGGGCAGAGTACTCCCAAGGAATGCTCTTGAAAATCAATGCAACGCTCTTGTGTAATCTGACACAATCATCGCTGCAAATATGAATACCTACCGCAGAAAGCTGTTTGCAGCTGGATCGAACCAACTGAGGAGCAAGGTTTGGTGACTCAAACATCAGGGAAATTACGCTTTTGTTAGTGCATGTGCTATCCAGTTGGCTTGGCACTGCAGGTAAGTGGCCCAGGCTGTGCTGGCTGCTGCTTGGAGCACCCTTCCTTGGTACTTGTGGCTCCTGGAGCACTTAAGTTGCACAAAAGATCTGAGTGATTTAGGCCATTACCATCCCAAGCTGTCAGACGCTGGATCCCTAGGAAAGAGAAGCAGTCTAATGCAGAAGTAAAGCAAACTGTTTATTTGGAAAGACCGTTTATAACTTACAACAGCTACCTCCAGTCCTGTGCTTTTGGAGGAACAGGTGACCTCCAGCATGCAGTCTGGCTGAGCAGCATCAGTGTTTTGACTTCTTTCTCACAAAGGTGTCCTGCAGATTTTGAAGATTTCCTCACAAAACGTAAAAGGCTGGTTTCTTTCTGTGGACCATATGTTAGTATAAGCTGATGCCAGGATATAAATGACTGTGAGGTGGGCAGGGATGGAGTTTCCTGCTATTTCATGAAGGTGGGACATTGTGCATGCCGAATGTAAAAGCAACAACTGCCTTGCATATAGTGAAGACTAGATTAGAGACCATCGGTCATGGACATAAGTCCCAAAGGGTGCTGATAAAGAGCACGGTTGTGCACACTGTGCAGCAGTTCACTTCTCTGCCTTCTCTCAGAATTGTAGAAAGTTGATCCAAGTATCCTTCAAAGTGTATTAAATGATCAAGGAAAGAAGGCTGAAATCACCTACTACAGACTGTCTTAAGAAGTTCTCCTGTCTACATTATTTATGCGGCCATTTCTTATCATTGCAAGTGAAATAAAATATTTTGGGCTACTTTAAATGCTTCCAGGGTTCTTGTTCTCAGAAAGAGAAGTCCAAACAAGCTTTGTGTTAAAACTGTTTTAATTTCCATTTTGTCAAGTTACAAAACTCTGCTCTGTGAAAAGAAAAGGCAATTTTTCCTTCAGATCTGCTACCTTACAGGCAATGTGACAATATTTTTCATTTTTTCTTCTTTTCTCTTTTTTAACACATTTTATGTGTTAAATGTTTAACACATTTTATTTACACTGTGGAAATGAAAGACGTAAAAGTTGGCATCACAGAATCATGTGAGTCAACATCTTGGGCAACAAAATATGAAATTTCTTCCACTGAGAAGGAGAAAATGGTGTGCAACAGATCTCAATTTCCTGGGTAGCATGCCACTCTGAATTTTTAAATGCAGCCTCTCAAGTAATGTAATAAAAATAAATAAACAAATAGGTCTAAATGATAGAAATCATACAGGAAATATTGTTTAATAACTTACTACTCATATTCATCTTCTCTTGTCATAGTCTCATTGTGTTTACATTGATTTGATGTACAAGGCAGCTGTAGCATTTCACATCTCCAAGTATTCAAGAGTATAAAGTATTGATAAAATACACATTGAAGCCAAATGCTCTCTGCAATATAGAAAGAAATACAGGTAATGCTATTGTCTAATGGCTGAGCCTAAAGACCGAGAGAAGTCTGCAGGCTGGTTAGACACATGGGTTTACTGAAAGCCCAATTAGAGGGATGATTGCAAACTGCAACGCAGTGAAGTCATCCAAGTGTTGTGGGTGCAGGCTGGCTGCTCTTAGGGATGCAATCTCCTCCCTGTGGGATGGAGAGAGGGGCGAGAGTCCAGCTCCCCCTCCCCAGTTGCTGCCGCCCCCCCAGCAGGACGCGTGCCCATGGCCCCTGGCTCGTGCAGCCCCTCCTCGCACACCTTGCGTGCCCGCAGCTAAGGCTGGGTGCAGCATGTGGGGGGTGCACCGGTCATCAGTGTCTCAAGGGCAGGTGACACCCATGGGCGTTTGACCAGCTCCTCTAATTCTGCTCCTTAACACTTACTCACTACTTGGGTGGCTGCTCCTGAGCCGGATTTACACTGGTCTGTGGCTGATGACCTGCGCTGCTTGGCCACGTGCCTCCTGCCCCTTCCGTCGCTGGCCAGCCAAGTTCAGGACAGTGCAACGGGTTTTATTTCTTTGTAAGATGAACTCTGCGTGAAGATGCATAGACCTTTTCTGCTCACCACTTACCCACCCAGACACGAGCAGTACAAAACTATTGACTGAACAGACTGTTACAAATGAGAATTACAAACTCTGTCTCCTCTGTTGGTTAGAGACAGCTTCCTGGGGGAGTAGTAGGGACAAAAATCCCAGTTGTTCGAGGTGGATTTCAACCTCATTATAAGAAGGACTATGCTCTGTGGTTCTCTGTGACAGAAAGGGTCTGGGCTGAATTACCTGAACCCCTCCAAACTTGCACTCCTAAATCACAGGCAGTTTAGGTCTGCTGCCTGGAGATAATGATCCTGAGGATGTCCTTTCAAATATCTCTGTTGTTCACACTGTAAATGAGACACTTGAAAACAGGAGGCACAAAGAGGTAAATACTGGACACCAGAAGAAGAGGAAGGTCCTCCCCAAGCCAGTGTGTGGTGGAGACAGCAGAGACATGGGAGATGCAGGTCCGCAGGACTTTGAGATGCTGCCCTTGAGACGTGGCACTGATGATGGTTGTCCAAATCATAACATAGGAGATGACAACGAGCAATGAGTCCATTCCAAAGACTAGGATAACAGCACACAGACCATAAAAAATATGGAGAGAAATGTCTGCACATGCCAGCTTCATTATGTCTGGGTGCAGACCATAGGGATGAGAGAGGGCTCAGCAAAGGCAGGCACCTAAGAAGAAAAGCCAAGGGCGATAGCACAGCAAAGCCTTTCACTGCGGCAGCCAGCCCTGTGCCCAGGATCCTGGTGCCAATGAGGGTGGACATGTAGTGCAGTGGGTTACAGATGGCAACGAAGCAATGGAAGGACATGGCCAGCAGTAGCCCCAAGTTAAGGAGTGGATGAAAAGTATTTCAGCCAAACAGGCACTGAAGCTGACTTCTCGGGTCAAAGCAGAAGGTGCTGAGCACTGTGGGCAGGGTAGAGATCTACCATCCTGAGGTTGTTGAGGGACAACACTCAAAGGAAGAAGTACATAGGTTGATGGAGATGTCAGTCTTCTTGTATGATGCAGAGAACAGTGCAGTCCCCCACAATGGAGATGGTGTAGAGGGTGCAGACGAAGAGACCAAGCCAGAGGTGGACAGCCTCCAGGCCAGGGGTGACTGAGGAAGGCAGTGGGCTGGATGATGGTGATGTTGAGGGCTGTCATCACAAGCAGCGGCTGAGCTGATTGCACCAGATCTCCCCACAACAAGAAGCTGTGGATGTGAGTCCTGGTGTGATGGGGTTAAAAGGCATCACGAGCTGAAGACCTGCGGCCAGGCGGTGTCCCTGCAGCATGAGGGAGGTGTTCCCAGGGAGATCTTCTCTGGGGGCTGGAGGGGTAGGTCCCAAGACCTTTGGGGGGCTGGTTGGCAGATGAAGTGTCTTCCAGCCCTTTCACTGCACACAACTTTTACAATCACCTGGTACCTCTGCGTTTACAGCAGACCTGTCCCAGGGAATATGAGCGCATTGGAGGTGTTGGGGGTTGCTGAGCCAAACCAGTCCCAACGTTTAAGCTGCCTCTGAGATCTCTGTCACATACGGTGTTTGTCTCCTGAAACGCTGTTAAAGAAACACAACAGTCATTAACACAGGCTCGCTTTCTCTTGGAGCCAGTGTGTGCTCTAGTTTTACACAGAAATGAAGGAAAATGTCTCTGCTCTCAGAAGCATGCAAGCTGAAAGCCAGGCTCACCCAGGAACACGGTGTGCCAGTCCTTTGGACCTGCGGGGGGTATGACTGTGTGTCCTCGTGGGCAGACTGCACCCCAAGTTTTCCAGCATGCAGCAAGGGATGGTGAGGACATCGTGTGCACCCGTGTGTGTGTGCATGCTGTGAATACCAGATGAGCTGGCTGAGATGCACTCTCTGTCACTGTGATACCTGAATTAGCTCGGTCGGGTACGATTAGCAGCTGCAACAGCAGCAGGCCAGTCTCCCCAAGCAGTGCACATTCACCCTCTAAATTACCAAGCCAGGACTAGTCACATCATATTCCTGAATTAGGATATGAGCCTTGTGCCTTACGGATCTTCCCTACTGCACCCTTCAAAAGAGGACCCGGGGCCTCTGCTCCCACCCTCCTGCTGCACCACGTGTCCCTGCCCTCCTCCCGCAGACCAAGCTCCAGGTCTGGCTGTCCTTCACCTGGCTCCTTCCCCTGCACCCTGCAGTCTCCAGACCTGGGGTTGTTCCTTGGAGCACCTCCTGTCTCTCAGGGCAGCAGGGACTCCAACCTTCCCTGCTTCCACCAGGTGCACTACCATCGCATGGGAATGATCCACTTGCCACCCATCACTCACCTTCCTCTGGTTCAGCAGTCATCTAGCCTGAAAGAAAAATACAAGCAAGATAATGAGCTATCTTGGACCTTCCTCAACCTGCAAGAGTCTGGTGACCATGAAAACAGCCCAGCAGCGTAGCTTGCAAGAGCAGGGAGGGGAAAAGACAGTGGACCATAACCTGACTTCTAATGCCTGGGACGAGGAAGCATCGTACTGGGCAGACTGTGCCTCATCTACAAAACAACCTCTGTTTTTTCCGTCTGAAAGGACTAGAGAGGTTTGCTGGCTTTGCAAGGCTGCACTGTGTTTTCCCAGGAAGATTCACCTGGCAGACATGAAAAAGCTGAGAAGAGGGGAGGACAGGTAGATTTAAACAAACCCTCCCACAGAAGTGAAGGCAAGGCACCCACCTGCAGTCTGACCTGGGAAAAAACTTTCCTGATGAAAGGTAAAGCCTTTTTTTTGTGTCCTGATTATAAGCTTTAAAAACAAAGCAAAACCTTCTCACAGCTGAAGTGCTCTTTACTCCTGTTGAAAGCCAGAATTAGAAGTGCCCATAAATCAAGCTCCTTGTCTCACCTACCAAGGGTGATCTGGCTGTTGCAGTCATTATGCAAGAAATAAACCTGACTAAACAGCTGACCTGGCCCCTCAGACACCATCTCTCAGGTTGGTGACTGTCACGTTCGAAACATCCTTGAAACAACACCTTGGGGATTGGAGTCCAATGGCAACTTCCGGAGAGCCTGGTGTTTCCATGTGTAAAATCCCCACCGTGAATCTAGTCCTAGAGCAAGTGTTAACACTTTCTGGGTCCTTTCCCTTGGGTACCTATCATTTTGTAAGCCTGGGCTCTAGGCTTACCTTATAGACATTGCAGTCTCCAGACACTGCAGTAACTGGAGGTTGTCTGTATCCGTTATCTTGGTGTATTCTGACTTTACTTCCAGTGATATTATGCGTGGGGAAACTGAAGATATGTGAGCATACAGCAGTTATATGTTTCAACTTAGCAGCCCCTGTGTCAGGCAAAGCACAGAAGGTACAGAACTCATCTCTTGAAGCCCCAGATTTTGTTATTATTGCTGGGCTTTAACGTTCTCTGTGGTCATATAATGACCTAAATGTTCAAAAGTGACTAGAAATGTTTGCTACCTCATTGTTTTGGTACTCAGCTTGAAAATTCTTCATATATGCTGGTTTTCAAAAAAGCACTCGGGTCTGTCTTCAGCATTGGATCACAGAACAATGTTTCAATTAGAGTACCATAACATTAATCCACCCTAAATAACTTCTACATTTTGAAGATATAGCTCATCTGTTCCTCAGCCTAGGTACTTATAAAAGATGCTGCTATTCAAATTGAGGCACGTCTCTGCTGTCATTCTCACATGCTCTATCCCTCAGAGGTGCAACTTGGCAGGCTGGAAGATGGTGATGCTAAGGGCTGTCACGATAAGCAGTCATTGCATAAGCTGCTCTGTGCAAACAAAACATACACAGGTCAACCTGTCATTAGAAAAGGGGGAAGATGTGTAAAATCACAGAATCACAGTCAGAAAAGCACAGAGCAAAAAGGGCAAGTGCTCCTGGGGAACGGATTCAAATGGGATGGATCAGTCTCCAGCCACTTCTTCAGGCTGTGAGCTCAGGTCTCTGGGCTTGTTCCCAAAGGAGATCCCCAGCAAACGGATGGGTAGGGTGGGTGCAGCTCTCAAACCTTTAACTATTCTGCTTTTTTTTTTTTTTTTTTTCCCCTGGAGGTTTGATCTACCACCTTCAGCTCAAGGATGAGAAAGCTTACATCGTGACCACTCAAGAGGACTGCACTTTGCCTGTACAAGGGAAGCAAACAGATGTCTTCTATTAATTTCAATGTCAGCTTAGTTGAAATGGATGCGAGAACTAGAGAACGGCTTGCAGTATTCTTTCAGAGGTTTCCCCTTTGTGCATGAAGCTTACCAATTAGCAGTGTTGTGACTTTTGCATTTCAGACAGAGATTTTCAGAGGCGTTTAGTGGGCTTTAGGTGCAAAGCCTATCATTCCACTGGCTGCTGGGCAATAGACCTTATTAAACCTCCCCAGTCCAGGTGCAAGCAAAGAGCAAATACACGTTGAAATAGAGCCTGTTGCATTCCTTTTAGGCAACATCATGACAGCAACAAATAATGGTCTTATGCTAATGAATCATTTTTTCCAGAATTAAAATTTGCTCATTTTTGATTATCAAGTGTGAGTCATCGTGACTAAGGCATATATGCATGTCTCTGTGCCTAAGAGACGCCTGAAATAACGTGCTCCTTACAGAGGAGCTGCTGTAGTCACAGCCAGTCTCAGCATCTCCCCACCCTGGGGCACATTAAGACTCGCAGGATTTGATGTTGCTTCAGTTCAGAGTGACTTCATTACCTGGACATGTGAAGTGCGGAAAGAGATGTGGGCTGGGGAGGTGGGTTGCTTAAAGTGATTAGGCACTCACTGAACTCTGGTGGGGCATTTATGAGCCACTGAGTCAGGTCTGGGCACCTAGCACTTTGCAGGGTTGAGCCCTGTCTAAACAGTGGGAAATTGCAGCCAGAAATTCTCATCTGCGTCCCATGAGGTTCATAAAAAAAAAAGCAAATTCCTGCACCTGGGACAGAACAGCCCCTGCATTGGTACTGACTGAGACTGCCTGGCTGGAGAGCAGCTCTTCAGAAAGGTCCTGGTGGACAGCAGGTTGGACACGAGTCCTTGGTGTGCCATTGCAGCAATGAAGACCAACTGTGGACTGGACTGCATTTGTGAGGGTGCAACCACCAGGTCAAGGGAGGAGATTTTTTTCCCTCTAATCAGCAAGTGTGTGACTGCATCCGGAGTACTTTGTCCAGTTGTGGATCCTCCCATACAAGCAAAAGTAATGATATACTGGAGCAAGTCCAGGTGAGACCACTAAGATGGTCAGGTGGCTGGAGCTCACAATATACAAGGAGAGGCTGAAGCAAATGGGGTTTTTTAACCAGAACAAAAGAAGGCAAAAGAGGTTTCTAATCTAAGTCTTCCAACACCTGAAAGAGATTACAGATAAAATGGAGCCAGACTCATCGGAGATGAAAAGACAACAGGATGGGTACAAAAGTTGCAATAGGGGAAAATTCACTTGGATAATAAAGGAAAAATTCTTCCTCATGGGGGGTGGGACCTCAGTCCTTGGAAATTTTAAAAACTCCATGGAACAAGAGCCAGAAAACCCTGATCTAAGTAGACATTAAGGCTCTGAGCCAGTTAACTGAACTGTATAAATTCATTTTGCGCTGGCACATTTAACCTACTGGGGGACAATAAATAGAATCATAGAATCATAAAATAATTAAGGTTGG
>WAAD01000226.1:2794-15475 GCA_013389945.1 Fregata magnificens | reverse complement strand
GAAGTAAAGACATAGAGAAGAAAGCAAGCCATAGTCACCACCCATGTTTTGCTTCATAGAGTCTCTCAGCAGTTGAGTCTCCTTAGAGAGAGGGATCATTTATTAGTGTTGCATTTCAGATTGGGTCTAAATGGAAGAACATAAAGACACATGAATTAATTCACGTATTATAAGCAGTAAAGCTATCTTAGCAGAGCACCTGTGTGGTTTACTATGCATGTGGATGGGCATGGAATGGATGGTGCTATACTGATATATTCCTAATAATACTAGTCTCAAAATTTGTGCAAAAATTTTTAAAAAAACCCACAGTGAACATCTGCTGTAAATGTCACCACAGTACCTGTTTCGGAAAATAATTGCAAGAAAATACAGGTAATTACTCCTAACATTCACAGAAAGATTAAATTAGAAGGGTGAGTTTCTAGATGCATCAGAGCCAGCCAAGAAGTGCCTACCACATATCCTCATGCAAACAGATAGCCCAGCAGGAGAGGATTTTAACAAAATAAGCTATTTTCAGCTTCTTTGAAGTCTGTTTATTGGCAGGGAAGAGTGAAACCAAAAAAGGAAGCAGTACAATTTAGCTAAGAAGGCAGCTGGTTAGAATAACCACAAGTAGTGGTAAAATAATTTAGTATTTTAAAGCTTCAGATGGGTTCAGGTTTTTAAAGATTTTTTGAACCATCAGTGAACTGACTCAAAACATCATATTTTGTCTTTTTTAATGAACTTAGCTTTTTCAAATCCCTTCTAATAGACATCTTGGCTATGTTGTTTTTTATATAGCATAAATGTTATTAGAGTAGTTTAATCAATTTTATGCCAAAACGTATCTAGGCTTTACTAATGCCTTCAACTGGACTACTGCGTGTTATCGGTTCTCTCAGAGCCTGGGTAAAAAGGGTTAGAATGACAGACTACAGTTTCATACTTACAGCTCAGTCTTTTAATCAGCTATATTTCAGAGCTGTACGAGTAAAATAAAATTTTCTGCTGTTTTAAAACATCACAAATGCATATGAAGACAATTACTTGCACAGCTAATAGACTGTTTTAGTATCTTCTCTGTGGAGTGCTTTCTTGTTAACTTACTCAGTATAGTCCTGTCAGAGTTTAATGCTTCAGATGCAGCATATAATTTTAATCTAATGCACAGTACTGCTAATATTTCAAACATTATGATATGTGCACCGAGACAGAAATGTGTAGGTTGTTTAATAAGCCATCTAAAATGACTTGGATGTCTGAAATTATTTGGAGATTTAAGGCAAAAGTGGGGGTTTTGTGTGTTTTGTTTTTTGTTTTGGGTGGAGGGGTTTTTTCCCTTTTTTTTCTAATTAAGCACAGGTGAGCCAATTCAGCAATACCCATCTTGGCTGAGGAAGATGTGTGGTTACCTAACCAGTAATCACTGCTAAAATAGGAGGTTTTGAGATATAGCTTTCTCTCCTCTATGCTTTGTAAAACAGCTATTTTATTAGGTGTTAATCTTAACCTCCAACATGAAGACCTCTGATCATGATGTTGACTTGCCATAAAAGCATGGAGTCTGGTCACAGCAAGCAATCAGTTGCAGGATTCTGATTCTGAATATCCAGCTCCAAATCTTGCTCTTTTTCAGGAATTCTCTGCCTTTACACACAAGCTGTAATCTGCCTTGTCTTTACCCCTAAAGGACTGTACCTGCAGAAACAAAGCTGGCCTAACAGGCATATTATGTAGCAAGAAAGTAGTTAGCAACCTAAGTACTTATACCTCACTACAGCATTAATTTGTTGTCCCAAATTCATATCTTTTAGATGGATAGACATACTGTAATGGATGTTTTTTGCATACCAGATACAAAACAAGAATTTCAATAGAACTAAAAATTTCTTCCCAGTTAGCTGTTATCCTTCCCCTTTTTGCCTTGCAGCTGATTATGCAGATATAAGGAAAGAATGCAGCATGATGTCTACTATGTCCTAGAGTAGCATCCCTGACAGCTGTTAGTTTTCTCTTCCTCTGAGGTGCAGTCTCTTGTATTGATTGATGTACAGACAAGCACGTCAAAATCTAACACATACATGGGCTAGATTCTTTATGTTTTCCATCTTTCGCTTCTTGTCAGTTTGATCTGTACTGGAGGGACCATACAAGCCGCTTATCATTCTGGTTGCCAAAGGGCATCTGTGCTGTTCATTTGCTCAGCCTTGCAGAGATAAATGCAGCTTGCTGCAATTAATAAAATAGCTGTTCTCTGGACATAATTGGTTGAAATAAATTTAAGTTATGTCACTGTGTGTTCATGGATATGTATGCGTAGTAATATAGATCTAATACACAAGACATTTCTGCTCAGACAACTGACATAATTAGTATGGTAAAGATTATCTTTTCTGCCAGATTCCTCTGAATACATTTTGAAATCACTTACAGACAGACTCAAGAGAAAATGTGTATTTCACACAGGTTTTCAACATTAGGTTTTGTTCTCTGATTGAGAATGAAACAAAATATTTCAAAATGCACTGCAATAATGTTTCTTGGCCTGTGTTCCATGGAAGAAGCGTATGAAACCATTGCAATGAATTTATTTTTTTAAAAACATGTATTTGACCATATGTTCCCTGTCATGTTGAAAAAAACAAATGGAACGGAAAAGGGTGATAACAGCTTACTGCTGTGAACTCACAAAACTCAGGCTTTTAAGAAAAATGAAAATGAACACCACTGAGGCTATACTGTGCACGATGGCACAAATTGAGCACTGGATTTGGTGGCAGGGTGGGGATGGGGGGTGGTTTTTGTTTGGGGTTTTTTTCCAAAATTGCTAGGTGATTCTTGTGAATTTTGGTTTAAGTGTTCCACGGGCTATAAAAATACTGAGAAACACCACTTTAGTATTTTAAGTATTGCCTCAAATATTTCTTCTTCAGCCTTCAGATTTTGTATTTTATATTGTGCAGTGATAAGTTGTTTGGAAGGGAAACATGACATACTTAATTCAGGAAACACTGAAACAGAACATTACAGAAATGCCTAACCACTTACCTTTTCTCCTCTGAAACAAATTTTGTATAAAATCTCCCTGGTGTCAGAGGTACTTTATTTTCTTTGCACTGATCTCTACTGTCCTCTGTACAATGAGGGCTGAACACAGAGGAAGTTACTACACATTTTCAAGGAATCAGCTGTGCCTCAAAAGAAGAATGTTAGTAAAATATAACACTAATTTTAGTACATCTTCGTTTTACTCTCACCTTAAAAACACACACTTCAGAGAAGTTGATCCTACAGTCTTCATACAGATAACTCACAAGAAAGTTTTCCACAAGAACTGGTATTTAGAACTGAAATTCTCCAGTGAGGCAATAACATGGACCAGAGGAGATCTGTTGAGAGTGAGAAAATATAATTGAAGTATTGCCCTGGATATGTGCCAGTAACCAGCAACCAAAAGACATGTTCCAATAACAATGGAGTCCAGGTCTCCCTTATAAGAACAGACGAGTCCCAGCTGCACAGAATTTTGGGATACCAGTGTATCAAAGTACACATAGCCAACCAACCAACTAAAAAAACCAATCCTAACTGGTTGACAGACTTTCGGAGGTTAAAAAATAAAGGGAATGCCTGTTTATTCACCTTCCTGAGCTAGAGACAGCTGGAAGGAAGAAAGGAGAGTCTTCAATAGCAAACACCTCCTTGGCTAAGAAAGTTTTCGGGAAAGAGGAACAAGAGGATACCTGAAAGGGAAAAGGAGTGTGCCTGGGATGAACAGGGGTTCTGTCTGAGGGCTTATGGACTGCTGTTCCACAAAACAGATGATCAGAGTAAATGTTTTTGTGCTTGACTGGTACAATCTTGAGAATTAAAAATGTTTTCTTTCCTGCAGAAGGGAGGGTCCCTTTCACAGAAGTTCAAACTTATTCAAGGAAATTCATTGACAAATGCTTAAGGATAACATGTGTTTAAATCCCCAGTTGTGAAATCCTGTTTCTTTGAAACAAGAATGTGGTGTAACTGGAACATCCAGCTCACATCAGAACTGGAATTTGCAAATGCATGGGAGGGTCTAGTGAAGAAGCAAATTCAACATTTTTCTTAGAGAAATTCTATATTTGCAAGTTCAACTCTTTTACCTCATCAGGCATTTATATATGCTATTTTAAAAACATAACTTACTTTTTTTGACCAAGAAGGATTTTTTAAATTCTTTTTATGACTTTGACACTGAAGTCATTAACGTTATTTAAATGCAAATTTTATATGTGCAGTATGATTACTGAAGCTTGGTTTCCTTCCAAGTTATCCCACTGGGCCATAATGTATGCTTTAAGACCAGTCTACGTTTAGATGGTTTTGGGATATGTATAATCACACTGAATAACTCCAATTCTATTTGTTTCCTTGGAGGTTTCTCAAATACTTTGATGCATTCTACTTCTCTGTCTTTCCCTTCCCTGTCAAAGTCACAATGAATTCCCATTAGAGCCATTATAAGAATATATCCTCAGGGTTATGATTTATTCTTAAGTAGACTGACTAAAACTCAGTTTTCTTCTTCTCCTATCCCACTATTATTCAGTGGGGATTTATAAACACTAAGTCTCATTGGCTTAGATTCAAAGGGAATTTAGGAGCTAAAGCATACCAATACCTAACTTTTAAGCACTGGTCTCAAGGATGGAATCATAACATTAAGCTCCCTATATGATTCATTAGAGAAGTTAGGCATCTTAAAGTAGGATCCACAAAAATGTGCATGCTAAAGTGGGACCTATGTACACTGCATTTAATTCCTTCTCTGTTTTGAGAAGATACAGTCTATGACTCTCACTTGCCATGTCACAGCAGGAGTGTTCTATCTCCCTTGTTCTGGGTGCCAGAATGAACATATCAGATATGTATTGAAAATGTTCCCACTTTACATAGAGTGACAAATATCACTCAGCCAGAAGGAGTAGTCTGCTAGATTTTAATCTTGTGACAAGAGCCTTCAAGAAAAGTGTGAGAAAGCCTTAAAGCTATATTTTCCAAGGTTTACCTCAGCATTTCACTCACTGACTTTCATTTGGCACACAGATACTTTGGTTATGTTTATGCTGGTAAACAGAATGGACTAGGACTAACATTGCGACGACTAAACTGCCAACCATCCCTCAGACAGGACACCTCCTCCATTCTGCTTGGCAGGAATACCCTTAGCTCTCCTTAAAAACTTTGTTCTTTAGTCTTCTCCAGACTACTTTACACAGCCTGGAAAGGTGTTAGTTGTCATGAACCAAAACTTTCAAGGTGTATATCAATGGTTAAAGTTACCATGTACTCAACTCCATGCTCTGGCCACTTAGTTTAATAGTATAAGTGTGATCTTTATGGGCTAGGATGAAAATGCAAGATCTCCTGATTCTCAGGGGAAAGCATTCTTATTACACAACTAGGAAGAAGAGTTGCCTCTTATTTTCACCCTAGCCCGGCAAGTTTATTCCCCTAGGATTAAGGGCAAGTGGGAGGAAAGGGGCATACCATGCACTTCTATCTAGGAAATAGATGTGAGGTTAATTTCCTCTAGAGAAGAAAACAACAAACAACTGTCCTGGTTTCAGTTGGGATAATTTTATTTCTAGTAGCTGGTATAGTGCTGTGTTTGGATTTAGGATGAGAATAATATTGATAACACACTGATGTTTTAGTTACAGATGTGTTGAAATTCAAGTTTCACATAGTGCTTGGATCAGGCTGCTGTGAGCTTCACTTCACCACGTTGAAGCTCCGGCTCTCACCCTTGAGCCTTGCCTGATCTACATATGCCTGTGCTAACACATATGTGTGTGCCTAGCCAGGTACCTTGCTGATCCTTACCTGTTGACTCGGTTTCCTGCCTTGACCTTGCATCTGCCTCGTCACTGCAGACTTTTCTGGCCATCTCTGGACTGTGGCTGACCCTGGTTACCATCACTGGACCTGCTCTTCTTCCCTTGTGAGTGTGCCATCAAATGACAACCTTGTCTTGCCCTGTCACCTCTGCTGTCACCCTCGGCTCCTGGCTCCCCTTCCCTTTCTTGCTCTTTCTGCTCCTTGACAGTCAATATATGGACAAAACATTTGAAATCTGAGGTGTTTTTAGCTACTCCTTCAGAAAAAGTAGAGCATTACTTTAGGTTCCTTTTGAAAATAAACCCCAATAAACTGCAAAACTCATCCAATAAGATCACCAATTTAGAACCTCTGACCTGCAAAAGATAAATCATAAGTTAATTTTGTTGCAGTCAAAAGTAACAGATGGCGATTCACCTTTTGACTGACTGACCACTATCATTTGGATAACCAATAGTACACATGAATAATGGTAATTTTAACGCTTTAAACTGAAAGAAGATGCTGGTTTTGGCTGGGATACAGTTAATTTTCTTCATAGTAGCTAGCATGGGGCTATGTTTTGGATTTGTGCTGGAAACAGTGTTGTAACACAGAGATGTTTTCCTCATTACTGAGCAGGGCTTACACAGAGTCAAGGCTTTTTCTGCTTCTCACCCCACCCCACCAGCGAGGAGGCTGGGGGTGCACAAGAAGTTGGGAGGGGACACAGCCGGGACAGCTGACCCCAACTGACCAAAGGGATATTCCATACCATATGACATCATGCTCAGCCTATAAAGCTGGGGGAAGAAGAAGGAAGTGGGGGACACTTGGAGTGATGACGTTTGTCTTCCCAAGTAACCATTATACGTGATGGAGCCCTGCTTTCATGAAGACGGCTGAACACCTGCCTGCCTTGTTTTGCTTTGCTTGCGTGCGTGGCTTTTGCTTTACCTATTAAACTGTCTTTATCTCAACGCACGACTTTTCTAACTTTTACTCTTCTGATTCTCTCCCCCATCCCACTGTGAGGGGAGTGAGGGAGCGCCTGTGTGATAGTTAGTTGCCGGCTGGGGTTAAACCATGACAACAACCAAAATCAAAACAACCCAGCTTTCTCACATTTTAGATGAACAGTCTAATGCAAAAGGGAAATTTCAAAGCAGGTTTGAGTAAAAGCCTTGATGAGAAATAAACTGAGAAATACTGATTTTATGAATCCTAATAAGGCATGGGCAAGAGAAATGAATCAAGCTATTCAGTTAAAACTGATATATTTTTGACCATACGCAAAGGAGGAAGGTCAGTGCAGTAGATGAGGTTTTCAGGATCACAGTTTTGAGCTGGTATCTCTTTTCTAGGGATCATAATTTTATATTTGTTAATGTATTCCATAATTTCAGATTGGTATAGCAAGGTCCATCTTCCCTATTTCAGCCTGATCTGCACTTTGATCTGATGATTCCTTCTGATGTATGAGCACATCCAAGTACGAGAAGGAGGAATGTGCATACAACTTCTGCTCTGATGCCGTGATGTACCTGGGGTCTCCAGGAGCCATCAGAGAGAGTCACACAAATAAGTAATGAAAGTCACAAACCGGACTGTCTCTGGTTGTCTTGCAACCTGAAATACTCTGATTTGTAAGGCAGCTCTGCCCTTGAGGCTCAACCAGGGAAAAGGAAGCATTGGATACTGTGGAAAAAATTTATATTGACAGTATTCTAAACTGCTGCACAGTGCATGCTCTGTTTAGGGAACATACACACAGAACATATAGGAAAAGAGGAAACGTTACAGAAAGACTGCTGAAAGCTGCTGGTCAAAAAATGAAATACTATGTGCATTGTAAAAACCCTGACTTAGCATTTACAAAAAACACTGTGATTGGAATATAATGCTAATGCATGTAATTCATTTTTATGACCTTAGCGAGAATTGACTCAATTAACTTGAGTACAGATGGTCAGATATTTCCCAGAGAAATATTTTCATTAAAAAACATTTAATTGAGCCTGAATGTTTTGTTTGACTCGTCTCAGGTTCGACTACATTTTGCCAAAACAAAGGCAAATCCTCCAGTCCCGCCAGGCTGCTTCAGAGCAATCAATTTACTGCTGCCAAGTTTGGCGGGTCTGGGACAGATCAGCCAGACTACTTCCAGAACAGGAAACATGAAAGCTTTGCTTGTCAAAAGCTAGGGCAGGTTCACATAACTGATTTGTTCTGGGTCAGTCTACGTGATGGATCTGCCCTAGAGCCACTGACCCTGGAAGCAGTTGGCTATGGTGTTCCCAGTTCTGGAATGAATTGTCTGGTAACTGACAAATTACCAAGATCCTGCGGCTTGAGAGTCTACACAGTGGGGCTGATGGTCTTACTTATGCCTCCAGTCTGAGAGCCTGGCAGGCACAACATGGCAAAGCTTTGAGGGGCTCAGGTGATCTCTCAGAGATTGCAAGCTCTATGCAACAAAGCCAGGACCTAAAAGCCCTTATGGGCTTCTCTGTTCTGCCTTTTAAGCTGATCTGCATGACGGGGCATCCTGAAGACTCATAGCTCCAGAGCTGCTCGACAATGCTATTTGTCAGTTCCTCTAGTCAATCCTATCTAGTGTCTTAGGTTCAGACGCAGTACTACAGAAATTCTTTTACGGAAAGCTATATGTATCCATAAGTTTACATATACATACATAGATATATCTGTATATATATACACCCACAAACATATATACACACACACATATGTGTACAGATGAAAAAATATGTGTATGTATGCATGTTTGAATTTAATTCCAGGATGCAAGTCAGTTCCAGGGATCAAATGACAAGAAACTATTAAAAGGATAATCTCCACAAATCATCACATTTAGGTAAGCACGTAACGAATGTAGTGAAAGTCACCAAGTAGTTTGTCCTATATGGCAATAGACACACTGCAATATGGACTCCTTTATTTGTAAAAAAAGTAATGATACAAAAGTAAAGAAAGCAATCTAGAACAATAAGCATTTACGTTCATTGTTCTTCTCAGCTACCTGAGTTTGACAGGCCCATTCTCTATTTTTAAAATAATTTTGATTACTTTTTTTTTCTCCTCAGACTTCATTCTTGCAGTCAAATCTCAAATCAAATTTTAAATTATTAATTCTCTGGCTTTTTGGTCACTTATCTCTCTTTCCCCTCTTGCCAGGGCACTCCATTTTCTAATTTAGCTTAATCAGAATGAATCCAGCTATCAACTGGAAAAGAGTTAAGGAAAACAGTCCAGCATTTCATTTCCATCTCTTACAATATTAAGCCATAGTGTGACATTATTTTACTATGTTTTTAGCTTCAATGTTAACATGCAATGTCATCCAATAACAACAACACAAAAGTATTATAGCTTGACAAACTGATTTCTCAAGGTTTGCTTCCACATTTGGCATGTGATTTTTATCTGACCCATTCCATCAGCTCCAGCTTAAAATGAGGAAATCAGTATTGCTAGGATTCTAAGTGTATTCACTACATTTTCTGGCTCTTTTATTCCTTTTTTTTTCTTTTTCCAAAGATCTTTTTTTTGCCTTTTTTTTTTTTTTTTTACATAAGTCCTAAGAATGGAGTGGTTTGAAAAAAGTGGTCTGAAAAAAGACAACTTAAAATAAAAATTATAAATAAAATAAAGTAAACAAAAAAACCAAAACAAAACAAAAAAACCCCACTAAACAAACAAAACCCCTGTTGGCTGCTTGTGCTCTGTTAATTGATGTCCTCTAAGGAGTCTTGAACTGGGAAATCTGAAATCATTTGTTTAAATCTGAATTTCTGAGGTGTTTTCAGGCTTTTTATTTCGAGATTTCTGTTGCATTTGTGAAAAATATACAGATGTAGTTATTTAAAAGTTTTACTGATGGATAATACAAGACCATACAACATTAATTAAGTAATATCAGGCAACTCGGCAAGTCGGTAGCAAGCCAAAGAAATGGAAAACCCTTTATTTGATCTAAGTATAAGATCACTCTTTGGGAAACAGCAAAAAGACAGCATCCTCAATGATCTTTTTAGAAGGATTAGTCTCAAGAAAATGTTGGGTAATGTTAATATAAAGGGCAAAGTGCTGCAAGGAAAACAGCACTGAAAAATAAAGTAGAGAAGGTATCCTTCTCAGCTTGTGGGCTAGGGAAGAAAGGCTGCCAAAGAAGTTTACCTATAAATGATAAAAATTCATTGGTTAAACTCATGTGAGGTGGTGGGATACCTTCATGAAAAAATAGCTAGGGATAAAAAAACCATCTTAACTGGTATGGAACTTCTTACTTTAGATAGAGAGGACATCATGAAAATGCTTTTTTTCCCTTTTAAAAATAATGATGGGGGAAAGAGTGGGCAGAAAAGGGGAATCTTCTGAAAAGTTTAGCAAAAGTTTAGCTCTGCATTATAATATTTTGCCTTCTCTTAGATGAGTTTGATAAATGAGCTATTAACAAATTATGAAAAGAAGTAATTAGTGACCCTAAACTGGTACTCTCTGGGTGAAAAATATCCACACTACTGAAAGTGCTTCAGATGGTGAAAGTAATCTGTAGACTAATGTATGTGTTCATACATGCTATTACTATCCTATCTGTATATCACAGTGTCATGTGTACCAAGATGGGATCATGAAAATACACAAATGGCTTAGGTGATCTCATCTGGACTTGTGAAAGAAAAGTTCAGATAAGTCTGACCTGCAATAACAGACTGCAAAGTCCAGAAGAGATTGAGCCTATGTATTAACAGCTACATGTAACTTTAGCTTCAGATCTGAAGTTGGAGCCAATAAATCTAAAATAAAAAAGTATCAGAAAGTTAATAGCTTCTATACTTTGCTCACTAAACTTGAAAGTGAAACGTGAAAGTAATAGTTGGTTTTGATCTCATGTCAGTTCAGGAGACAGGTGCCAGCCAAACAACACAGAGGATTTCACTGTTTTCATTTTAGGAAAACCGAAGGAAGATCACATGCCGGGCAGGAGAGCATGAAGATTGTTTGATAAGATTCCATTAAAGTGAGCTGACAGCAAGGTTAGAAGTGAACTGGGAAAAACCTCACCTGGGTAATATCTGGGAAAGAAACAATCAGTTTGACATTTCCGAGGTTAAAGATTTCAGATTATCAAAATGGAAGTCAAGCGTCCTTTTTTAAAGTCAGCACAGCCAATACTGGGATCACTCTAACTCATTCTGGACTGAAGAAAACATTTTCTTCCTATGGTGAATATGACAGATGAAGAGTTCTAAAATTACACTAAATATTGTAAGAAGTATTGCTGTAAGTGCACGGTATCTTGCCTTGCTGTATAATGATACTCAAAGACTGACTGAAGTGTTAAGATAACTCCATTTCTGATTTTTTTTATTTTAAATATTCTGTCATATCCTCATTAACATCTCGTTACTAAGCAGTTAGCTACAGAAAAGGACAAAGAAGGAAAAAGAAAATTAGATGCAACACTATAGGGCATATTTTCACCTTGATGAGCAAGAGTAACTCATTAGGGGTTGCTGAAAGTCATATACATGCTTCAGAGGAATAATGCCCTCAAGGTATTTTGAAATTATTAAAATGTTAAAGCAACAATATTGATTTTTTTATATGAAAGAGTAATTTATTAATACCAGGTAGGAATACATGTAGGGAAAAAATCTATACAGACAAGAGAAAAATAATTAAGCAGTTCCAGAATTGCTTCTTTTTTTCAGTGATGGTGGGAGAGAGGAAATATGGGAATAAAATAACACTGTAATTTGAAAGTTAAAATGGTTAAATGCATACATAAATTATTAAGTTTCTTCACTACTATACAGGGATTTCTGAATATTGTCTCATATTCCTTTTTGGAGGGGAAGAAGCAGATGGGGTTTGAGAGAAATATCTGAGAACTGACTGAATCCCAAATGAAATGCATATGTGATCTGACCAGGTGCAAACTGAATCCTCTGGAAATGAAAGAGTACTGCATTAAGGGTTCAATCATGAAAGGCTCAGCCTCCATTAACTATGTGTGTACTTCAGTGCTCTGTTGGAATAGAGACAGAATGTGCAGGGCCTGGCAGGGTCAGACCCAAACTCCCACCACACACACATACACATGCACATGGACAAGTTATTTTCTCTACGTTTGTATTTTCATTAATGTAGCTTTGGATTATGAAATTGTTTCTAGTTTGCTAGTCACACACTGACTCAAACACTAAAAATCCCATCAAAACTAGAAAAGCATTGTCATCAAAATGGCTTCTGTACCAGAAAACACAAAGATCTGTTTTCCACTCACTACCACTAGCTCAGCCTTATAGATAAATTAAATTACCCTCATCAGCTTAAATTCATGAAAAGGATAAATCCCTGAACAGCAATCAGAAACTTACATTTGGACTGTGGTGAACTGCATTTTTATTCATACATAATGCCCTCTGAAATCTGGCCTGTTTGTACAGGGGTGTTCTCAGCTCCAATTTACCAGTGCAAGAACTTTCAGAACTGACATTTATAGAGAAAATAACATGACCTGTTCTGACCTATGAAACATTCCTGAAAGAACGAGTACTTATGGGTGAATGACAATGAGGTACACTTTGTTGAGTTGCAATGTCTTGTTAACATACATGTTTTCTTTCTGAACCATATTTTTCTTGAGCAGACACAGGAATGCCCTACATTTAGGAGTTTTCTCCTGTTTGTTTTGCTAGTACGCCATGGCCACAATGCATTAGTAGTAAATGCTGCCTGTTTCATAGAATTCGTCCTGAAGACTTAAGTATCTGAGATCAACTGGAAGAGCTCTTCAGCAGAAGCAGTGTG
>WAAD01000223.1:67993-81982 GCA_013389945.1 Fregata magnificens | reverse complement strand
AGACACTAGAGGGTCTGATGGAAGACACGAAAGGAGAACAAGAAGATGGTGGAAATATCACATTTTAGTGAAAGAGAATCCAGTTTGAACCAACTGGCTGCTTGCTTCCTTTGGTCCGAAGGCAACAATGGACTCCTGTTGTCATGCTGAGTCAGTTGGCAGTGGCTCACTTTATCAGTCTCAAAATTGTCCGGCATTTCATCAGAACTGGATTACACAATGGATTTTTCCTTTTCCCCCTTTTTTTTTCCCAATACACTTGTAATATTAATAGGCACGTAAATCATCTGATGTTAACATGTTTCCTCATTAACTTTTACTTTTTTAATTATAAGATTAGTAATCATACAACTTCCCAAAGAGGGAAATACAGTAATCCCAAATCTGACTTGAAATTCTAAGGCACAAACTTTCTCAGTTATGCACTTCTCTCCATTAAAAATAAGTTAAAGCCTTTTGTTACTTTCCACAGGATATTGGCATAGCTAACATATGCTTGCAATTGTTCAGCTGAGGTATGTATTCTCTATTGGGTGTGGAGAGAAAATTTGTATGTGGAAACAGCAGCCAACATATCAGGGTTGAATTTTTCTCCCTGGCATGACTTTTTTGGTTATTTCTGCAAAAGCCTCTCGGAGAAAACACTCAAATGTAGTATTTTATCCACTGAAACAGTGCATGCATGTGATGTGATTTATTTTATGGGCATATTTATTCCTTAAACACAAAAAGACACATTATCTAAAATGTAAAGCGTGTGATTCTGTAATTAAAAAATAAGAACATCCTCACGGTCTCCATAGTCTGTGAAAAAAGTTTGGTCTATGAGGCTTTATATCTAACTCTGCATATCAGGTGCACTTCACCAGTCTTTGAGTTTAGCACCTATGCTGTTACACAGTTTCAATCAAAGCGATATGAATAAACTAAAAATGTGTAAAAAAAGTGATGCTGAGTTGGCTGGACAGCAATGCGTCTGTTGTAAAATCCAGCATTGCTAAGTTCAGCCATCTTGTCTGCCCTAATTTAACATCTGTATTTTCCACCTGCATGATTAAATTAATTGTGTTCAATCAAATCCATTTTGTAATTACATATTTAGGTCAAAAATATGGATCTTCAGTTTTTAGTCTTAGAAGATTTGAGTTATCTGGAATACGTTCTGTGCCTGTCCCAACCTCGACATCCTATCCTGGGTTTAATTCCATCCATCTGTGTTTGGAATCAGTCCTGGTGGCTATGAAATGGAAAGCTTCGGTGTATCTTTGAATAATTGTTTAATTTTGTTCTTCAGTGGTTCTAGTTCTTTGTTGTTAATTAGATCAAACCACATTTCCACTGAGGCTGTAACGGTAGTGTCATCAGCCTGTAATCTGTCAAGTCCCTCTGAAACCTCCTTCAACTGCTTTTGTAAATTTAGTACCTCTCTGTAAAGTTCCTTGCAGAGTAAAATGTGTGCTATGTTTTGATCAAAGTCCTTCTTGTTCTCAGTGTAAATTTCAAGACACTTGTTGATGCAAACGTAGAGGCATGTGTTCCTGAGAGCAACACTGCGTGTCTCTGAGAACCAAGGACGTCAGTCTTCCTTTTTCACTCGAGTTAGCCAGGCTGCTGGTGATAGCGAAGTGATTTTTGTCTTTAGGCTCTACAGGACAGTTTTGGGAAAGTTTGGTTGCTACTTTTTCACTCAGTGTGGTTGAAATACAGCACTGAGCAGCCGTATATCAGAAGCAGAAGAAATAATTTTAAACATTCTTATTACAATTTTGTTTTTGTTGTCTAACCAAATATGTAAAAAGATGTAAAGACATCTTTCTCATGTTTTTCTCTTTGTTCTTGGATTGTATCTTCGGTAACACTGCACCAATAGTTGTGGTTTTCATTTTGGTACAGAATTAATAGCAGCATACGACGACATACATTTCACTGTCTGTATGCTTGTGGCCATTAGGAGGTCATTTGTCATATTCAGCTAGCCAACCCTGCACTAATGTCACTGTTCAATGCTGTTACTTTTTCTTTTATTTTTCCCCCTGTTTCTTCACTTGGAGGTTCTTGTAGTGGACAGCTGATTTTACAAGTCTCTGAAAGAAATTTTTCAATCATTGCTATCAATTGCTCCTTTTGTGTTGCATTGAAGGCAATATCATTAAGATAAAATAAGGTCGCATCTGTCTTGTTAAGCAGAGCTTTTCTTTATAGCATAATTAACTAGTAAGCTTATTTTGGGGTCTTCAAGACACAAAGGTGTCTAATGTTGAAGAGCATCTAGGAGGTTTGGAACACAGATTTAAATTGTCATTGCAGCTACATTTAATAATGATAATGATAGCGCTAAAAACATCTCACTTTCAGGATCATCAAACTCATCAGAGTTCTGCTTCAGTAGTTTCACTTAAAAGAACATCTCATCTTGAAGGGTCTGCAGAAGTGAATTGTCTGCACTTTTTGAGATGGATGTGAATTCATCCTAACTTCTTCTTGAACAATTTTTGACAATGCCTACACTATACTGTTAAAGAATTATCTTGGGTTTTGTATTGCTTTGGTACGTGCATACACTTGTTTCCTGTTGCTTTCTTCAATTTCTCTTGAAGTCAAATAAATGAATATTCTTATGTGTGTTAACCATTAAGCTCCAGTTCGTAACACTGGTATCTTTAATGTTAACAGTAGAGCAAGAAATCTGCTGTCTGGTTTTAATAGCTAGGATTGAAAACCTGAGTGAGATAGCTAGCTTTCGTTAGACCCTTGTTATAGAATACTCAGACTACTTAATGGCAGTTTTTAGATCCTAAAAATATTGTAAGCTCATGTTCAAAACTCGTTCCATTTATTACTTTCTTTTTAGCATCTGATGCCAAATGATTCCATCAACTAGCAGCATCTCTCTCATCAGGCCCTGAAAGCATTTCTTATTCCCCGTCTAAGTAGGTAGGCAAAAGTGCACATTTTTTTGCTGTCTTTTACGAGGGACAGAAATCATTGTACTCTTGTCACTTCCCTATTCAGTTTTAGAATGTTTAAATTTTTCATTTGTAGATTGACATTAGAGCCTAATTTTTCAAGCATCACATGTTCCTATTCTTTGTTATTTTCATGTAAACATTTTTAAGTGGCAGATCCTAAATAGCACTAATAGAAAAATGCCACTGGATTGTTCCTCTATCTGACATTGTAAATACAGCTATCATGGTTCATGGACTCTTGGCCAAACTAGGTATAAGCAACAGCAGCAAAATGTAACATCATCTCCCCTGGGACCATTGTGAGGGGCTGAGGAGAGTTCTACTGTAACTCATGTTACAGTAGATGCAGGCCTGATGTCTTGGGTCAAATGTATTTCTGCTTTTGAAGCCACCTGTAGATTTGTCTGTCGGGGGTCTATGTCCTCAATCACATCTGTGTGAATTTTGGTTTGGTGTTTAAAGGGGAGGGCATGAGGAGCACCTCCCTAAAAGCCAGTGTTCCTCGGATGCTTTCAGTTGCTGGAAAGAGAGAAATATGCCAATTTACCAGTACCATGCAATTTGTGCTGCTTTTGTTCATATTTGTCACTGGCATATTTAGTGGTCCGCTATAGCTTATTGCTTTTTATTTTCCCCTGCCTTTTTTTTTTTTTCCCCAATTTATCTCGTGGCTGCAAAGTAGTATGCATCTATGTGCCAGTATTACCCTCTCTGTGCAGTCTTAGATATAGTGCTATTAAGTGAAAATCTAGCTATCAGTTTCACAAGTAACGCTTCATTTAAATTTTTTATTGACATTTTCTCGAAGATGGGGGTACACATACTGCTTTAAGAGTGAGAAGGACTTAGCAGGTGCTGTGGGAAGTCCCAAGAAGCTTTCTGTGGGTTGAGAGGCTGACCACAGCGGGAGAACGTGTGGAATGGTAACTGCGTGGGATGGTTTGCTCTTCATCCACCACGTACTTCCTTGTCCCCACAGGGATGGTCTTAGGTCCAGGGCTCCACTCAGAAATTGCCAGGGCTTGATCTAGTCTTAAGTGCACGTAAGACAACCAAATACTGAAAGGCTAAGTTAGCAGGAGTGAGTGTGTATACATGTGGTTGGAGTATGAAGGTATAAGAGGAACACGGTTAAGGCTGCAAATATGTGGGTATCTATGGTAAGCCTAAAGACTGCAGCTATAGGAGATTCTTTTTCAGCCCAAGCAGTATTGCCTAGGAATATTCTTGGAGCTGAAGGGACTTCAGTTCAAACTGAAATCCATGAAGGTAGGGGTGCTTATGGCTACTCCTAAACCACTGGAGTGCTTCCTGGCCATTTAATTGTGACAATGGAGTAACTCAAGTTACAATGTTTTACTTCCAACTTTATGGTCTGCCTTTGCCACAATTTTCAACATGCTTCCTAGTCTTTAATCTACACTTCTTTTAGCTGTTAGAAAACCGATTGGAAATACCTTCTTTTAGTATTGTAGGGAGTTTTTTTTATACTCCTTAAGGGGAATGAGATAACTTTATGCACTTTTCCCTTATTTTATTCCCCATTTTGCCTGTCTGTTCCTTGATGGCTTTCATTCTTCGATCAATTCCATCAATTTTAATTGGAATTTTTTTTTCCTGTCTTCTCTTGTGATAAAAAGATATTTTCAAGTAATCTGTTTCTTTGGGCCCAATGGTAAAAGGGCTGTCTTTGGGAATTTGGACATCTATTTTCCATTAAAATAAATGGAATATAGTGCTTGTATCTTGCAGGGATTTGAACACCTTTGAGCTATTGTGAAGCAAATATTCTTGTTCCTCTGAAAGGGAGCTCTTGCCATAGACAGGGATGGATAATCTTGAGCTTTGAGACCTGTGGATAGTGCTGAGAGCCCGTAAATCAACTTTTTGTTTTCATTTGTCTTGCACATAACTTTTCTTTTCTTGGACGAGTAGCCTGTAAAGTAATCCCAAAGAACTTCCAACATCATTAAGTACCTAACACCAAAACCTCATAGAAATTGTTATGTTGTGGCTTCTCAGGAAAATGATATAATTTATGTCCTTCATATTTTGAGCCAGGGTTCAGACTGAGATGACTTTAGCAATATGGTAGACTGGTGCTTTTTTTCCCTGGTGGTTGACTTCTTGTGCTCCAAAATTAACGCTTTAATTGAGGAGGTAAAAAGCTTGTAGCCTGCTTGACTGTGAGGTTCTAATTAAAGATTGCACTAGATGTGAGCTGACACTTGGTTATTTGCAGTCAGCCTCCTAACACAAGAAGTCTTGGATGTTTGAAGCAGTGTTGACTCTGTAGACTATTGACATTTATTTAAATGTTAAAACTATTTACTGTTTTACTGGGTTTTTTTCAAGAAATAAGGCAGGAAGAGAAAAGAGATAATCCTGTTATGGAGACCGTGAGCATTGTTGTCACATTTTGATACTTTGAGCCCAGAGTAGTGTTTAGATTGAAACAGCAGTTTGGGAGAGTAATGCCCCATAAATTCTCTTCATGTAACCCTGTGACTACCTTTCTCATACCTATTTTTAAACTGTGAATGATTATCATGCTTNTCATGCATCCATCCAACTGAGTATAGCTTGATATTTATGTGGGATTTCTATCAGACATGATTTTTGTCTCTTGCTTGGTGCCTGGCCCACAAATGGTCTACTGAAGCTAGTTGAGACACTCATTTAGCTGTAGTGGTAGTACCTTTGTTTCTGAAACAGAAAGCTTTAAGGTATACTGGCATTTATGATTCTAACATCTGTGATGTTACCACAGTGTGGTAAAAACAAATGTTGATTCATTCCAAGACCACAACAGAGAGTACTTAAAGTCATATTTGTATCCTGGTTCTTACCGATATTTTGTTGGCTTCAGGACAACTCAACAAATGGAACAGTACGACAGCAACGTACCAGTTAATATAAAGTTATCTTTATTCCAACTTCTGTTTATTCTGTTGGGTTTTTTTCATTGCATACTATCAAGTGGTTTCACAATGTGACCTCTGATTTTGCAACAAAACAAATTAAATGTTAGTTAGTACTGATTAGTGCAATATTAACATTGATTCTTTATTTACTCAAAAATTAGGAAATTAAAGTTCCCCTGACAAACTTAATTATGCCTAATTGCACAGATATTGCAAAGGGGATCTCTCATTACGTAATCATAGACCATCTTGGTAGCAGTACCAAAATATTACAGTCCTAGCTAATAATTGCAAAGAAAGGTATAGAAAAGGAGCCCTTTGACCATAAAATAATATCTAACTTGGGCTCGTTACAAAACCTGACTGAAGAGTAGCATTGAAGTTGGTACACTTTGTTTCCATTATATCATTTTGAACATATTATGTCACCTTGTTCTGTACGTTCTAGTTCTGTAACGAAAGACCCTTTTGTTCAAATACAGGCAAAATAAGAGTTATTTGTCTATAGGATACCCCAGCTTGTTTCTGTCAGGCTTACACCACCACTAACCTCACCAGATCTTCCAATTTTTGATAGGTCTGATTGAAAGAAAGACTCTTATCTCTGTTCTTGTGTAAAATAAGACCTGAGGCTTAATTTTAAGTTAATACAACTTTTTGCTTTTAATTTCTTTGGCTTTAAATAACAAACTCATCTTTTCCTTACAAAATGACTTTCAATTAATATTTCAGGAAAAGAAATGCACCTCTAAATGTGTCCTTTAAAACAGCTGAGCAAACTGTGTTCAGATTATCCAAAAATATTCTCCTTTAGACTAGAACTAAAGGACTAATTGGAAACAGTCTTGCCTAGTTTTTCTAAGAGAATTTACCTTATATAAAGTAAAAAAAATATTCAGACTAGGACATTCCTTTTCTTTATTACATCTAGTACATCTAGTTTTTTATTCTTCAGAAACATCTTTGACTAAAAGTTTCAAAGATGATGAATCCTGCCCACCTACACATAAAAATAATCCCCCTGAGGTGGTCTACAGATAATCAAGGTTTGTGAAAGTGAAACTTTTATACTTAATTTTGGTGGTGGTAGCGCTAGTAAAATGGTTGCATCCCTACTAGTGTTTCCTATGCGTTTGATAGAGAGGTCACCAGTTAAGTTTTTTCTTGGACTGGGCTTCTCAGACTAACAAGGATAAACCTTTGTTTGATGCTTTACTCATTTCCATTTCTTTACTCTATGGTCTCTGTAATATTTAGCTACCCCAAAACCAGAATCAGGCACTTTTATATACTCCCAGGTCAGAGTGAGTTGGCCTAAACACCCCCAAGTGCTTGTGCCTGATATTTTCTGTTGGCTGTCTGTCGGATTTTAAGGGCATATATCCAGAAACCCTAAGCATGGGGACTTAGCAGGAATTTGGGCCCTCTGAACCTGGGTCCTAGGGTGAAATTTTGTGGTGAGCTGCTTAAAAGTGTGATACAAGCCACACAACTCTGAGAAAGTGTCCAGCCTTTTCAGTGACTTACAACTCCAGTCTGCCTGGTAAATGCGTTGGTCTCCCCTTGCCTAGAATACATGGAGAAAGCTCTTACATAGGAACTTTCACACAGTGCCTATGTTTAAGGAAAATAATCCCACGTCAGCTGAAGGGATTACATGGTGAAGTATTAGATGAATAATGGCACTTAGTATTGCTCCTTTCAAATATGACAACATTATTGTACATGCTGTAATTTTTTGTGTGTGTGTGTGTTGGTCATATAGTCTTAGCTTTAAGAAAATAAATAAAGAATTTTCTAGTTTTTGTAATTCTATAGAAAAGCTTTAAAAAGTACTTGGGAGCATAACAGAGATTTAAAAAAAAATCCCTAGCTTTAAGAGAATTGCATAACTTTTAGAGCCTACTCAAGATTTTTGGATGTTTGAAGTTTCAATACTGTTTGTCTCTTTTCTGTAGAGGTGTTTTTTCTCCACTTTATGTGTAGTCAATCAAATAAATGTTAAAGTATGGAATTTCTGTCTTTGTACATCTGATACACTTAAATTGTGGGTTTGTTTTTATTTTTCCAGAAGTGGCTACTCATTTGGGGGGCAGTACTCTCAGATGTGATATTCTAAAGTAGAAGATAATTACCTCTTGAAAGAGTGGCATCTTTGAAAATGCTGACCTAAGTATTTTCCAGGTAGAATGGATTCATGCTCATAAGCTTATGAAAATACTCAGTTGCACCCAGAGGGTCAAATAACAGCTTCCAAAATATTGCTAGTGATGCCTCTCGCTTTTTTCCCATCTAGATCAGATCTTCATTCATTATAAACTTAGAGCATGTCAACTGATGTGACAATCACTAGAGTTGCAGAAGTTTGTTTTGGTTTGGTTTTTTGGTTTGGTTTTTTTTTTTTTTTCCTTTCCCTACTATTTAAAGAGAGTAAAAGTGAAGTGATGGCCACCTAGAGCTTCAGCATTTTCACTGTGGTTCATGTCATAACTGTCTGCAATTATTATGACAGCAATCAAATCCTCCTGCATGCTCCCTAACTTTCTGGGACAAAAATGGAAATCTTTGGTAGTCATCCTAGTTATCCAGTAGAAGAGGGTGATGGATATGCATCCTGACTTGTTACTGTAGCTTCTTTCAGATGGTAAAACTACATTTTAAAATTTGTTGTTCAGTTTGGGATGGATTCAGTATGGATTTCCATAAGTAAATCATCAAATTTCTAGTCCTTAAATGTTGACTGAACTGCAACATGACTCTTTATAATCAAATTATAGGTAACCTTTGGGAACCATATGGTTATATCATAGAGGGTGCACCATACGATGCAGTAGGCTGTGTAATGAGATCTGATTCCATTGTAACTCCACAGCTTGGATGAGGGCCTTGCATGTTAGCTCAACAGCTAAATTGGTCACAACTGGCCTGCCAATGCAGATAAAGGTAGTATCCCAGCACTCTGTAAGTGGAGAGGATGAACACATATCTAGTTGAAGCTACATACGTAACTGCAGGTTGTTAGGTGTTAAATAATTACAACACAATCTACACATTCAAGACAGAAAGCTAACACATGAACATCCCAAGTGTGTGTGCATGTATGTTTAATGGAGAGATGGGGATGAAGCACGTGAGAGTCTGAGGACTTTTTGTGTGGTTTTGGTTTTTGAATTGGAAAATGGTACGTTGGTATGATACTGGTCTTCTGGAGTTTGTTTCATGAGGACTCTCAGTCCCTGCAGGTGGTGGTTGATACACACCAGTGTTGATGGTGTACCAGCAATATTTAGCCAACACGGTACTAGAGTAATGCAGTGCTGTTGTATCTGACATGGGATTATTATACAATGGAAAAACCATTTTGCAGCCTTTGTGCAAAGTGGCCTAAAGGGCTGTAAGAGAACAGTCATTGCTCAAAGTGTTCCTTTACCAAAGTGCTGGTAGTGTCTTCCTAAAAGAAAGTGGGCATTTATGGTACTTGGTACGTATTACTGGCAGACAGATTTTCACAGATCCGTTGAAACTGTTGGAGACATATCAGCTTTGCATCTGATCTATTATTCAGGACATTCTGGGATTAAAAAAAAAAAACTAACAAACAACATCAGAAAAGCCAGTTCTGGTTCAGCAAGTGTGCCCCAGTCCTGCCAATCAATTGGGCTGTCTGAGAGCCTGATCCATAGAGGCAGCATAGCCTGAACTTCTGATCAGGAAAGCCTGACATCCCAATCTCACTTCTATTCTCAACAGAGTGATTAACTCTTTCCATTTAGTTTTTACTATCTGTAAAATGGGAAGGACAGCAGCTTTTTGCCAAAGGAAGTTGTGAGATCTGGTTTGTTAATGTGTATGTGCAACTGAACTATGGAATGATGGATCAAAGTTGCTAAATTAAAGGAAAGTATTACTTACTTGGAGGTCTGGCAGTAAGTAATGACTGCTGAAATGGGAGAACAATTGAGATTCTCTGCATATTGAAAGACACCAGAAGCATGCTGTATTTCTCTCCTTCTGTCCTCAGCATCTTCACCAGTAAATCTGCAGGGATAAAGAGCTTTTGTGTGGTTGTTCTACATTTTTGTTGACCCCTGCTGATGTAAATCAAACATACTGTCCTCCTGTTATCTTCAGGCTTAGAAAACCTATTTTTAATCACTTCATACAGGTATCTAATTTGAATCATCCTGCCACGCTGCAGGACTCTTGTGCTTTTTTAATTGGCATCTTTCTCATTACGTTTGAACGAAGTTGCAGAGACACTGCAGGACACCAGTAGAGACATCTGAATCACCAATCCTGTTGGGCTGGCAACATGATGGTGTGATATACCAGGGGAGTCTAGGAGATCTGCGTATGTGGTGAAGGGGACTAAGTAGAAGCAATCAAGTTCAGACATGTTGCTGTGACTGTTTCTAGGTCCTGCCTATAGCATCTGAAAGAGAATTGCAACAGAAATTTGCCTGGGATTTTTAACGCCAGCATGGCGTTAAACCAGCCTCGTTTCTAAGAACAATTCCTGGGACTGTAGTAAAGCGGAGCTCCCTGAAGGCATTGATGGAACTGTCGCAGGGCAGGTATGTGGAGTACATCAAAACCAGTGTGTTAACCCACCACAAGGATGGGCAGGGTACCCAACCAGTTCACAGAGTCAGTCCCACTTAAATTGCTTGAGAATTTGAAAATCAGCCCTTACATAACTGCTAAGAGGCCTATTTTTTTCAAAGGAAGGAGCTCTTAGCCTCAGACATGGTTATATGATGTCATGACTCCTTTTCCAGTTGTGGTTGCCAACAAGATATGTCTGAACTCAGCACGTTGGAGAGGAGAGGCCAGAGCAGTATAGAATATGTTATTTGGCACTGAAGCACCTTCCTTCCCTCTTAGTCCATGATCCAGAATGTCATCATTTGCAACAAAGACTTTCACAGTTCTGGTGGACAGTTTGATTTTTTTACTATCTTCCCCCTTACAACTGAAGATCAGGGTGTTCTTAGGGCTCTGCAGCTCCCTGCCAGAGACTGTAGATGGGGCCCCTGCTGCGCCAAGCACCAGCATTTTCCACCTGCTTTATGGTGCTAGGTATTTTTTCATTGTTTTTAAGGCTTTGCTAGAGGGGCTGGGGCTCCTTTGCCTCCGTAATGACAGTTGCTAGAGATTAACTCTGAACCGAGAAGACAAGTTTACAGAAAAAGAAAACCAGGAGTATCATCTACTGGGTAGACCAGCATTGCCTGTTCTTGCATTCAGGATGGATAATGCAGCCTTTTACTAAGACGGCTGGGAGCCCTCTGCTCCAGCCTCTTTCCTGTGGGGTGACCCTGTGTGTGGCATAACCAAAATTCGGTGTCTCTGCCATGGGAGATGTATGCTCCTGGACACGTGACAAGAGTGTGCTTGCCTGTTCTGTTGCATGGCCAAGTGTAGGCCAGCCATGTGACTGCCATGCAGGCCTTCACCGTCACATGGCAGTGTGTGTCCAGCCCTGTGACAGGGCTGAAAGCCATCAGCAGTTACATGTCCTCTTTCCTCTTCCTGCAAGTGAACCAAGTACATAGTCATCAACCTGCTCCCGTAATGGAGAGGAGGAATTGCCGGCCCACAGGAATGTGGCGTGATGGTGAGCAGGCTCTCATCGGGCGTTTTGAATCAAGCAAACGGGCAGACATTTTTATGTTGGCAAAACATTGCTAAATCAGGATTCTCCATCCGATTGCATCACGCAGGATTTTTTTACACTCTTTTTGTATGGTTTAGGTAGACTGAATGATTTATGAGACAACAGAGAATTGAGCCATTGATGGTTTGGATCCATTTAGAAAGACTCACAAGCAAGGAACCAGTTGTACAGATCACATCTTGCGGGGTTTATCAGTCAGATCAGACAGATACTTAGATTTTATGAAGATTATGGCTAACTGGATTCATTTCTGATTGAGGGCCAAAACTAGCTTATGTTGGAATCTACTTCGTACTTGCTTTCAAACAATCTCAAGGTTTGAAGTGGTTAGTTTTGGTTCTACGGTTCTGCGTGTACAAAAACCCCATCCAACTTTGGAAGGAGTAGTTTTGGGTTCCAGTTTAGGTCTGGTCTAAGTGTTGCCATAACTGGATGGAATCGGGCTCAGTTCTAGCATTCTTGCGGATATTCAGGCTTCCTCAAAATCTGAGGAAATTTGACCTGTAATCCATGTTCGGATATACATATGACATTTCTAGAAAGTTACAGGAAGTAAGGATCTAGATGCCTCCCAACTCTCAGTTTTTGGATCTGGACCAATGGCAAATCTGAACATTGTTCGAACTTAAGTGTCCGACTTAGTACTTGGATTTCAGCCTGAATGTCTGTTAAATTTGAAGAGTTCAAATCTGTATTTTATCCAGACTTGGTATGTTTTGAATCTCTCTTCAGATTTGTATGTATAAGGTAGGTAGGACTGAGGAATGAATGTCAGTTTGGGGTCAAATGTTCCAGAGTACTAAGAACTTCTTACATTTGATATCCTCATTTTGGTGTAGATCTAGTTTTTAAATTTTCAATTCAGAGACTATTCCTATTATTTGAATGGAATAGAAGTATATAAAATCTTGTGATTTTCATCAGCTGGCTTTGATACATGTCACCTTGATAAAGTATTTGTATTTTTTGCATAATATTCTCCATCATAAACCTCTGAGAGAGGCCAGGCTGAGAAAGGAAGACGAAGCACTTCATATAGTTATGGTACCGTCTGCTCATGGAACTGCAGTTGAGTCCATTTTACAGATGGAAAAACTGAGGCAGTGAGTGGTCAATTGGTACATACATGGCCAGATCGAGTTACTACAGTTAGAAGCAAAGTGTCCAAATGCTCCTTCTGCTTTCCTGACCTTACATACCCTTCAATAAGGTGACTATGGTCATAAAGTCCAGAGAAGCAAATATATAATAGCGCTAAATTTTTGCGATATATATTTGGAGTAACTTGTAGAGCTGCCTCTACGTATGCCAGGTGTGTATGTAGCTAAATATTACAGAAGGAGTTGCACTAAGTCACCTAATAGAGCTTTTTACTCTTTATATTTTACCCTAGGGTAAGAAATGCTGTGTTTTGATGAAAACACTAATGATAATTAACCTTTTGAAAAAAAATTACTTAATCCTGCTGTATTTACTGTACATGTGGATGAAAACAGAATGTTTATAAGCGAAATACGAAAATGTGTAGCAGCTACCAGTGAACAAAACTAATCAAATTCACCAGTCACCAGGCTGGTTAATATTATAAAGACTGTGTGAATCATGAATATCCAGCCAGCCTGAGGGTACAAATCCATGAATCTAGGGAGTTTACCTGTCTCTTTTAGTCAGCAGGCTATCCCTTTTCGATCACTACAATTTAGGCATATATTGCCTAATAATAAATGCGATAATAAAAATGTATTTTGGGAAGCAGGATGTTGTAATAGAGCTTTAGATCAAAAGTGAGATTAATTTTACTTAATTTTAGCCAACTACAAGCTAGCTGCCTAGCCTAATCTAGTTGTGTAGGCTCCCTCCCCAGTGGAGAGAGAGAGGGAAAGCTGGGATGAATTGCTTTTGGGGGTGCCTGTCTCTCCACTGACAATAGAGGGAGCCTACACAACTGGCTTAGATAGGACACTTAACTTTTAGGTGGGTATGAGTTACTCCAGGCAAATTCCGTGTTAAGCACCAGGAGATTTGGGTTCTCATCTGTTTTTCCACTGATTTACAGCATAACCTTGGGAATATCACTTAACCTTTTTTTTTTTTCCTTGGACCCAGTTAAAGTTCTTGGAGAACCTTTGTCCAAAGATGAAATACAGGTGCAAAATCTTGTTTTCCTGCTCTTGCTACTTTCACATGCCTGTAGTTGTCATTAGAATCAACGGAATTTTTGTGACAGCGTAAGTTTACATGTGCTGAGAGGCAGGGCTGAGTGAAAATTGTTTTAGAAGCAGCATATATCTTCTTCAGATATGACAGAATATTGTAAAAATAAAAATCTAGTAACTGGCTACATGTATTGATTTTCCCATCTTTGCCTCTCCTTCACACCTTTCCTCTAGCGCCCCCCCCCCCCCCCAACAAACACAAG
>WAAD01000223.1:33364-67976 GCA_013389945.1 Fregata magnificens | reverse complement strand
CCCCCCAAAAATATAGGAAGTGGGGAGAACGTTCTTCAAATTAGACCTATATTTTAAATAACCTTGGCCTGTTTGCAACTGGGAAAATGTTTTTTTACTTGAGAGATTTATTTCTGTCCTTGTAACACCATGTACTATATGCATTGCACCTGTTCAGACATAAGCACAGCACATTATTATAGCTGTAGGGGTAGAAGCTTCCCAATATATATTTTTGAAGGGAGGGAATGCTGGGGAGAGTAGCCTTCTCTTTTCAATTGTTTACCGAGCAGTGTCTTACGAAGACTTCTTCCTCATCAAGATCAATTTTCCCTGCTCCCCTATTGTCTGGGGAAACCTATCTTCAGGAGCGTCTTTCTTGAAAGATCTCATGACTTTAAAATCATCAGTGGGCTTTGTGTAGTCTGCCTGTCAAGAGAGATATGTTTACACCTTCCCTGCATGTGTTAAAGCTATAAGGTTACGGAGCAGAATGGCTGATACGTTTCGGCGCTTCATGCTAATATGCACAAAAAAATGTATTTATGATAATTATATGGACTGTCTGAAACAATGCATTCCAACATCCTGTAACATAAATAAGAAAGGTGGAGCCAGCCGGCACTAAACTGTTTATTTGCCAGAAATCCTGCTCAGCCCGGTATACCTTTTCTACGCTGCCTCAGCCTGGCAGTATTGAACCTGTTGCTGCATTAGCCGAGTTGTATTTTGCTAGATAGGGGAAGGAGGGTTGTCTGCTGTCTGGTAGGAGGGCTTTGTCTGTGTGCGCCTTTCTCTCCCTCTCCCTCTCTCTCCCTGTCTCTCGCACTCTCGCTCGCTCTCGCTCGCTCTCTCTCGCTCGCTCTCCCTTTCCCGTCTCTGTGGTTTGTAAGGTAGGTTGCAGTGTGTGTATATACACAACATCAAGAGCAGGAAAATGGACTCATTAGGGAGGCAGGCAGTCATTACCACTCACACTGTACTTCCAGGGAGACAGCGACTATGAGGAGACAAACTGAGGACTGGGGAACAAGGTAGGCCAGTCAACTTTTATAAAAAATAAAAGAATAAAGCCTCTACTCTCCTTAAACCACCAGCACTTCTTTATCCCCCCCCCCCTCGATTTTTAATTTAGAGATGTAAGTTTGCCAGACCTATTTGCTAGCTTAAAATTCGGAACATCTATAGAAGGCCTTACCCTCTACAAATGTTTTTCACCCTTCTACTTATTTAAGGGTGTGCCCCCTTATGATTCACTTTAATTACTTTTTTTTTATCATGAAGGAAACAAATACGTTTGTTTTCCAACACTAGTTCCAAGTAAATCAATATCTTTCACTCTTTTAAAACAGCCCTCTCCGTATGTTTGTGGGTCTCTGCTTTTTCTTTTCTGTTTATGCAGTTCCATCTGTCTGTCCATATATATCATGTTCTCCTTATTTACTGCTAAATGGGGCTTTATTAGTATTTGCTAATGACTTTTAACTCTAATGCCGGTGGCCAGGGTTAACGGTGACTCTCGTTCTTTGTTTTCTATATATATGCACACTGTAAGTTTAAAGTCCATGCTTGGCATACAGTAAATAAAAGCAAAAAAAGAGAAAGCAGGTTCCACTCCTCCTGACAGGATTTTTATTTGGAGATTTTGCTGTTTGTCTGTTTTGGTGTGGGGGCGGAGGGGGTTAATTTTGGTTATTGTACATGTACTTTTTCCTCCTGGGTATTTTTAACATCTATTTTTCATTATTAGTATTTTTCCAGTTTCCTTTACTAGGAAGAAAGGAGACGTATATTCCAACTTTTATGTTGCTGATCTAATGTAACATTATGGAGGCATCACTGGGTTAATAAGAATTCAAACTTTCTAAGAGGGAGTTTGTATCCTTGGCTGCCCCCCACCCTCTCACTTTATGCATGGTTATGCTTGTGTTTCCGTGTGTACTGCCGGGGAAGGGAGGGGGGAAGGGAATAGATATTTTTTACAGTGGTGGCAAATTATGAAATCTATCGAGCCATTTTGTCCAGAAATAGTAACTATTTATTTACCATTTTTCATTTCACAAATATGCTGCTTATTTGTAATTTCAAACATTGAAGCTTTTCTCTGAATTAATCTTTTTTTTTTTTTTCTTTTTTTTCCTCCTTTTTTCCTGGGGAGGGATTTGTGATGCATTTCGTAGCCCATTTAGCATTGTCGAGTTTTTTGGAGCCCAGATTTATCATGGGTTCTAAAGACTGCTTAAATTGATCCTTTTGAAATGGTCTTTTTATCTGAGCTCCTGTCATTTCTGTTGGAGAGTAAAACTGCTACTCTGCTGGTAACAAAACAAAACAAAAAAGAAAAAAGAAAAGAGATAGTAGAAGTGAGTTACATAAAATGTTCTGGAGAATCGTAAGTAATTATATAAAATGGACGCTGATCAGTGGAGATCTCTCAACAGTAACAATCACCTTTTTTAATAGAAAATTATTTATTTAATAGCAAGAGGCGGACTTCTTAAAAACATGCATTAGGCCTTCCTCTTAGCACAAAGAAGTCCATAATGCAATATTCCTAACCCACCTGGGACTGCCTAGGAGATTCTCCAAAACCTTCAAATCCTTTGAAATGTTTCTTAAAAATCCATTATTTTACAGCCAGAGAGAACTTTTGCTGCCAACAGGTTTTTTTGCTGTTGTTCGGGGCTTTTTTTTAGCTGTCCTTTAACTTACGACTCCCCAGTTTCAACAGAAGTGCCTCCTCGCTGAACAAACTAAGTTAATTGAAATCCAAAGCAGCAGATCTATTCACTGGCACTAGAACTACAGAAACTACTTGCTCCATTTTATTAGCAGCTTTATTTCCAGAACCTGAGCAAAACTTTTCAAGGTTTTATATATCAGTGTGCCAAGAATTGGTGGCTCATCTGTTAGCTGGGGAATGACATTCATTGCTTCCTATTTTTTTTCCCTCCTCCTTTTTATTCAAGCTTCTAAATTAATATTTTGTTGATAGACTTTAAATGTGTTTATTGCTTCAAACGACCTGTTAACTATAGCAACGTGTTTCCTTCCATCCTAAAGTTTGAATCTCAAGCTTTGAAACTCAAATTTGGGCATAGAGGGGATGCTGAAGTTATGCCAGAAATGTAGGAGTCTTAAAGGTGGAGTAGCTGATGCCTTTGGATGGTGGTCAGCTTGGAGTGATGCAGCTGGAGTGTTAGCAGCCGTCCCCCTCATGGGTTGGGTGGGTTTTTAGGCACCTGTCATTTTCTCCTGAACCAGTGCAGGTGTATGTTCCTCAACAGCCCAGGTTTTTTGTAGGAAGGCACGTGGGCCTGTCCTCATGATTCTTACGCATACATTTAGCAGAAGCCCAGCCTCATCTTAACATTTTTGAAAAACTTCAAAATTGACTACACGATACCTCTTGATTTTATGAAAACCCCAGGCAAGAAGAATTCGAGCAGAGAAGGAGAGTTGGAGTAGGAGAAACGTTTTTCATTACCTAGTAAGATCTCTTTTTTTAATCTTGAAAACTTTTTCACTAGGAGGGTTTAATTTTCTTTGAACCCCAAGTATATTCTAGCAAAAAAAAAAAAAAAAATCTTAGCCCTTCTGATAGCACAAAGTCCGTTTGCAATCTGGCAGCAAAGGGTAAAGTATGCCTACGTAAACTTAATTCCGGCATATGATGCTGTAGCTGGAACTCGGGGAGCGTCAAGCCTGTTGGCCAGGGGGGTAGGACCGAGTTTGGCAGAGCTGTGTGCGTGGGGTGGTGTGGGGTGCTCTGGGTTCCCATGCTCGCAGCCTGGGCAGCTGTGTGGAGCAGAGCTCGCGGTGTTGATTGGGTCACAGTGCGCTTTATTTTAGCGTTGGAGCAGACAGTTATCTAACACACCCACATGAGGAAGTGCTCTGGAGCAGTTATTTCATGCTTTGCCATGCCCTGTAGCTAGAGTAATTTGGGGCTGAATGGCGTGTGTATATGCTTCTTTCACTCCTGTGAGACGAAAAGCAACGCTGTAGGGTTTTTTTGTGTGTATGTTTTTGTGTTGGGTCTTTTTTTTTTTTTTTTAACAGGACCAAAAATGGGATGTAAGACGGTCAAATCCAAATACCAAACAAATACCAAGTCAAATTAATTTTAATAGTAGAGGATTTTGCTTTTCTCTTAAAGGAGGAAAAATATCAATCTTGTTTATTTTGATAAAGGCAGTTGTAGCAATTTCCTGAGTTGGATATATCATTATTATAAGTATTACTCACAGTCTTCCTATTTTCATATTTTCTTCCTAGGCCCAGCTTATTCATGAGGGAAAACAGCTGCAGAAAATTTAAAAAATTGTAATATTATTTATATAAAACTTTGATGTAAATAGGGAACAGTGTTCCCTGCTAGAGAATTCTGTGGGATGGCTTACAAATCCCATACAAGAGAGATTACAGTCTTAGATAAATCGTTATTTAAATCATTTCAAGAAAACCCTGTTCATTTTTGCAGACCATATGAGGTTTTAAGCAGAATGATTTGAATAGGAGTTCTGTTTAGAAATTGATGGCATGCTGTGGCCTTATAGATTTCAGTTGGTTTCACTCCTGTATCTTTTTATAGGACTTTTTTACTCTGTGATCCGTATGGTGAAGAGCTTCTACTGAAAGAGATTCATAAATGTTAATGGAAAATTAAACACTGAAATTTAACTTCAAGGTACTTAGATTTTTTTTTTTTTTAAGCAAAACTTTTAGAAAATCCAAATCCTTTATAAATGTGTTGGTTTTTTTTTTTTTTTTTTTAATGAAACAATGCACTGGAAATAGTTATTTTTAAAGAATAACTTGTTCCCTCTGTAGAGTCTGCAGTTCAAACTGTGCTGCAGAGGGAAAATGATGGCAAATCAAAGTGAAACGGACTTCATTGATCTTGTTAGTTTGGCCCAAGAAAATTCAGAAAGTAAACAAACAATATAACTGTGAAAAATAACTTGGATTTTTAATAATGTATCTATCCCAATAATACACGTTTCTCTTGGTAGAGTAGTGTTTGACCATGCACCAAATTTTGAGATACTGTTGTAGTAGTATCTGTACAGCTTTAACCTGAGCAGATTTTCACAGATGTATCAGACTTTCAGTGAGGAGTGAATAAAGGCAAAGGCTTTTGTCCAGAATGGTTTCTGCTTTGACGGTGTTGCCTATATTCCTGGTTATTATTTATCTTAAAAGTTAATATTTAGTTCTAATGGCACTGATCCAATTCTCCTCTAATAGGAAACTGGCATTTCAGAATGATTACTGCCTATGTCTTTCTTGTTTTTGTACATTTTTGTCCGTAATCCTTCAGTGCCATCATGTACTATGATGGCATTTTGACCGCCTGGTGCTGGCGGGAGTTCTGTTCATGGACGGATCTTGTAAAATGGTCACCGGAGGCACGGGGGCATGCGCCACCTCCTTCTTCCATAGCCGCTGGGGCAGCCAGAGGGCTGTCAGTGCCACGAGGCAGGTTTCTACACATCCCAGAGGTTTGCAAGAAGAAAAAAGTTCAGCTTTTATCACGTGCAGTGAAGACTGTATATCTTGAAGTAGTTAAAATACAGGAATGGGAAATCAGGCTAATGGGATAAAGCTGTCTTTAAAAGAAAAAACTACTGTTCCTCTGACAGCTGGGGTTTGGCTTTGGTGAAATGAGTGTGGAGGGTCCCAGCCTGTTTCTGATGGGGCAGATGTTCACCTCGCAGAAAAGCGAGCCGCTGACCGAGTTGGCACTAGGTGGCACTATGGGAAGAAAGGCCATGGACTCTGCGAGCACAAAGGCTGAAATCCTTTCGTGCCAAGAAGTGGTCTCTTCCCATCAGCAACAACCTGCCTGGCCAGCCCTGTAGAGGGCAGATTTGCAGCCTGTGCTGTACTTGTTCCTCAACGTCTTTTATGAAAGATAGGTATTCTAACAGAAACGAATCCTACCTAATTCAAACACTGGCAGCGTCTTTAGGACTTTATTCTTCAATGCTTTGTGCCATATGACTTTCCTTGTGCTTTTCTGAAGTGCAGAGCACCTATGCGAAATCCTTTGCAGGACAGAAGTGGTGCCGTTCTGTAAGTTACACCTGTAGATGACCTCTTAATGTTACGCTTCCATAGTAAATTTATCTTGGGATTGTGGTAGAGCTAAAAATGCAGGCAAGTATAGTGTACCATTTGATTCTGAGGTAAATACAGCATGGAAATTACTTCACTGATGGGTTTTTGGTTTGGTTTTATTGTTTTTGGGTTTCTTTTTTTTCCCGACTAAAAGACAAGCTTTCTAATATCTTGCTTCTAAAATCATCAATAGCTGGAAGTGTGATCAATCCCTTGAGGATACAAAAGTAGGACTGGGAAAGTTGCCTTATGGACTTCAGAGTTGTCCTTTCAGCTGACTGAAAGTTAATTATTGATTTCTCTTTCCTCCCTAGAGATCCATATGCCTTTCTTTCTGGCTAGAAAGTTAGTGGTCACAGTGCAGGAATTTGAGAGCAATCGTCGCGTGGCAACGCAAGATTTCATGGGCAGGATGTCAGGAACGGGTAAGATGAGGTTGATATGGGGAGAGAGTGAAGAAAGACAACTAGGTAAAAGCTTATGTCTGCTGTTGTTTTATGTGGGGTGGACGTGGAGTTTGTTATTCTCCATGGCTTTGGCTACTAAACTCCTAGCAATTTGATAGCTAAGTGAGTCACAGACATTAGTGACAGAGAGGAATGCTGAGAATAAAAACAAAACAACAACAAAAAACCCAACCAAAAAATCTCATTGTTTAGGCACAAACACAAGAAAACCATGTATAATTGCTAATGTGCTCCCTCTGCTGGTTCTCTAAGACTAACAAATGCTATTCCCAGGAGACCGGGCCACACCCTCTGGGACACTGCCTTACAAAAACTGTGTCTAAATGAATGGCTTTGAGCTCTCTTGCAACGAGCAGTATTAACAGAAAAAGAAGTCTTCTGACGAAGTATGTTAAAGCCTTATATACCAGGTGTGACTGCTGAGAAAGGTCATGAAATGTCCAATCCTGTAATTCAGCCTTTTTTGCTTTGTTTCCAGTCTTACTTATATTTGATAGGCATTTCTTTTTCTATCATTTCCCAAAGTTTGTATTTGCCATTTTGCTCCTGCTGCTTCTAGGATTTTTCCCATCTGAAAGAGTTTTTAAAAATGTTCTCGTTGGTGCTTTTAGTTTCAATTTTAGTGCATGTAGTATCTGAAGAAGCCCAAGTGTAGCTTAAGCTTTGGCAGCTTCCAATTCTTTCTGTCACTGTCAGTTAAATCTGCTTGTCAGCTTTATACTGTTGTGCCCACTTCATCCTGTCCTTTGGCTTGAATACCGGCTGTTTTTTCAGGATACTCTTGAACATCCTTCCTCGTTGTGATGAATCTGTATTTCTTTTCCAAACATAGACTGAATTGTTTAATATGTTCCCTACACAGCACATTTCCCCAGTAGATAAGTTTTTAAAATCCAGTAGTTTGTACTTTCATGCTATGAAAAATGTCTAAGTCCTGGATAAGACTGAGTATCAGAGAAAAAACTGAAGAAAGCTTTATTAATTCCTGTAGAATATTTGGAATGTGTGGAAGATTTCTGACATGGTAATTATATAATGAAAGATTGTCCTGTATTTCCTGTATTTTCCACCTACATGGACTGTCATGATAAAGAGCCTCGTCTTGCAGCCGTTGATACATCAGTGGCAATCAGCTGTGCAGAGCTGTTGCAGAACCGGGCTCAAGTTTTCCATGTAGAGTAGTGAAAAGTTTCCTTTCTGCAAGTCTCATGCTTCCCATCTAGGTGACTGCTTATTAAATCTTTATACAGTAGGGACAATAAGCCAAACAGCCTGGTGGGTAGCTAATTGGCTGGAGTGACTCAAGCCACATATAAATCTCATTTGTACTCCGTACATTGACTCTCTCTGGCCTCATTGCTCTCTCTAGTATTCCTTCATTTTGAGATGGCTGGAATATAATGCAAAGAAAATAATCTCTGGTTCTTCTTTCTCAAAGTCTCGGAGGATGCTTGTAGGATGATTCGCCATTATTTCCCTTTCATAGGCCCTGCAGTTTAGGAATCCATCCTCCTGAAACATAGCGCGGGGAACTGGTCCCCGTGTGGGCAGTCATGGCAGAGACATCAGGAAGCCAGTAGAGCACTGAGACCACATCACCCTCCTGTCACCAGGTCGCTGGATGTGAGAAATCACAGCAGGGGTTGGTATCTCTATGATAGCTTGGTCTCCTGCTGTACCTGCTTTGGGGATAAATAGATAATTCAGCACCTGGGGCTACCAATCCGGCAACTTTTGCTAGTGCTAAACTAATACAAGTGATTAGAAGTGGCATGAGTTCCCGGCGAAGGCCCAGCCTGTCCTGGCTCATGGGCGGACTGTTTGAAGTCCAAGCCGTGTTTTGTAATTTCCAGCATTTCATAAAAATGCTGCTTTTATTTTCCTCTCCAAGCCATGGCCAAGTTTTGAAAGCTTCAAAGCTTGCTCCAATTGGATAGAAAAAGTGTGTTTTTAAGATAGTGACATTTCCTAAATGAGCTTGTTCCTTCTGAGCTATACCAACTTCAAATCATTTATCCACTAAGTCAGTCAGGCTCAGCCTGAAACATTTCACTGCTGTGAAAGCAGCTGCTCCTGAATGAGGTTAAAAGCCAGTTGTGCTTTTGCAGTACATTCGGCTATGCTGTACTTTGTGTTGGGCAAGAGAAAGCTCAGTATTTTTCCCTGGTGCTGGGCATTTCTGGATTCTGGAATTAACTTTCTTTTTCTGCTAATCTCTGAGTACCTTTTTACAGGGGACCGGATCCCATTCAAAGCCTTTCTTAATACTTTTTTAGACAACTTTTTTTTTTTTTTTTTTGACCTGTGTACAGAGATCTTAAATATTTTTGTCAGCACAAAGCCATGGTGCGGTATCAGAAGTTGTAATCAGACTGCAGTGCAGTCACTACCATGAGGTATGCAAGTACATAGGTACCGGTAAGGATAACCCACTGATTAGGGAAGCAGGATTCATAATTTGTTTCTAGTTTTCTGTGTAACTTTCAACAAGTCACTGCATTTCTCAATGTCTCAGGTACTTGTCTACAAGATAGGGATAATGATGTTTATCAGTTTGAGAGCAGTTGGGAGAGTGTTACTTATAGCTATATTAGCTAATTTTATCTTTGCCTCTCAAATTGGTACCTCGTTATCACCCTAAAAGTGCATTGCAACCTCTTTCTTTACTCTAATGGGTTGGCTTTAGCCTCCCAATGAAGTTTTTGAATACTTGTGGTCTTTCTCTGGCATGTCAGAATAGAACTGACACCTGAGGTTTTTGGTTTTTTTTTTTTTTTTTTTTTGAGGAAGTTTTCACCCCATGGAGATTAAGAGCTAGCATTTACTTAGGTAGTTTAGAAGGCAGTAACTGTTCTGTCCTGATCATGCAGTCTGTATTATGTTGGATCTCAGGTGAATTTTGCATATGTTTTGAGCCACGTATTTTTACTGCATTCAGCCCTAGGCTGTCTTGACCAAGTTGCTATTAATAACTGAGCTAGCTCAGTTAAAGCTGTCTCTATGGTGGGGTGAGAGCCCTCTTGTCTAGATCACATCCGTATCTAGCCCCGTGATAATTTAATCTGCTACCAACATGAACTTAATTTTCATTCCACATCTTTTTCAGGTGAAAAAAGTGGAAAACAAAAAGGAAGTGAGCTAAAATGAACTTTTTTTGAGTTTCCTGGTTAAGACTGGTTGTGCAGGAACACAGTTTAGTTGACTGTAAGCTGTTTTAAAGAGTTATTAAAATCTGTTTGAGTAATGTTACTATGGAACATTGGCTTCAGTGTGGTAGAAGGATACAAATGGAGCATTTAGGAGGGAGGTTTGTGAAGAATGTGAGCAGCTAGAAGAAATAAAAGCTGAGACGCAGGCAGGGGGCAGAGCTGTTCAAAGAAAATGAGGACAAAAAGTCTGAACTTCATGCAAAAAGAGGGGCTAACTTGGTCCCACTGGCAGGAGAGGGAGAAAATTTTAGCAGCAGGATTCTGTATGAGTAGGACCAGAGTGGAGTGGGACGAGGCCACAGCCCTTTCCTTTTCCCTCATGAGCAGTGAACTGGAATAATCATCATACAATAATCATCTTCAGAGGACTGTGCTCTTGGGATAAGAAGTTCCACGTGAAATTTCTGAATGTCTGTGTCTCTGCTAAAATGTTTATGGTCATATTTTGCCCTAAGTTATGTTTGAATAAAAGTGGACCAATTCCATGAAATTTACAAGAATCAACATTGAACCGAGAGCTGAATTTAGCTTTGTATTTCTAACCTACTGGCTGCAGCTGGCATACGTCTGAAGCAGTAAAGATGATGCATGGTACTCCACAAGTGATTTGTGACCAGGAGACAGTTTTCTTTAGGACAGTGCTGCTGAATTTGACCTCATTTTTGCTGTGTTAGAAACTGTCTCCCTTGTGGCAGCATACATAGGTGTATTAATAAGATTCTTACCAGACCTCTCCTTGAAATCTGAGCTCATGGAGTTGATGAAAAGGCTTGCTTTTAGGAGGTGTTGGTGATTATTCTCATAATGCCCAGGCAAAGCCTGCACAGAATGTAACATCCAAAAAGAAGCCTTTTTTTTTTTTTTTTTTTTTTTTTTTTGTTGCTCATCTGCAAAGGTTTAATCCTGAGACCTTGTGTGATTTTTTGTTTTGTTTTGTTTTGCTTTGCTTTGTTCTCATTACCCAAAAAAGAGAAGTGCCAGTTCTGTCTAAGTCTTTCCTAGGCTTTTTTAGATAAAGGAGTGACACACGTACTTCAAAACAGAGAGCAGTTATCAGCTGAGTTCAGCTGGGGAAGGGAACGCTTACAAAAGGTTCCAGGACAGTTTAGCCAGAGATAGGTGCTGATATGAATAAATAGCACTTTAAGTTTCTGAAGAAACTTATTCAAATATCTCATAGCATTTAACAAAAGTAGTTAATTTCGTTTTGCTTAACTCTAGTAGCTGAATCAACATCATTATTTCCATTTTTTAATCGGGAACAATCGAGGCACAGAGAGAAAGAGGAAGTGGTGCCTTTCTTTCTTCCTTCCTCAGTGTATTGTACATGCAGATGGGATTTGGAAAAGTAAAGACCATGTTCCATGGACAAAGGAAGCTCAGATGATTCTTGCCTATATTAAAGACCGTTAGGCTTTTTTTACACCGCTGTGGTATTGTAAAACATATACAACTTCTTTGTCATTAAAGTCTTATTTCTGCTTTCAGAATGAGATAAAAAAACCCACAGTAACTGAAAATTGAGGCCAAACACATTTAACATACCAACATGTCAACAAAGTCTTATTTTATAATAGCAGAATTTAAAAAAAAAATCTTTTTGGTGTTTTGTTTGCTTATTATTTATAATTATTCTCTTAACGCAGTTAGTATAACTTCAAAGACTTGTAAGCAACAATTTTTTTTTTCCCGATTGAATTTCCTACAGCTGGATATGTCCCAATGAGCTCCAGTGTTAGCTTTGTCCAAGAAGTAAATGTTCGAAAACTGGACCAGTCTGTCACCTCTTTTTGTACAATAATAATCAAAGGGGAAGATTATACCTGGCTGAAATAAATAGTGGTGTGCTTGCTTAATGAAATAGTCATCAGAAGAAGACTGAAGCTCCCTATCACACGTAGAGACAAAAGCACCTTCAAATAGTTATCTTGTTCTGGACTTCTTGTATGTATAACTGCTTGTATGTGCAACTGCTATTAACCTCTATGAGAGCTGCAATATGTAAAGGAGAAAATAGCCCCTAAGGGTTCTTTGGACACAAAGCATTTAAAGAGGATTGTTACTTGTCTGTTTAAACTGTCAGTGGAGACAAAGCACATGTAAGTAATAATGGGAGCCTGCAAGTACTGGATTTGGGCAGAGCACAGATGTATTGCTGCTGAGGCATCTGTCAGAGAATGAACAGTAGGAGGAACTGAGTTGTTTGTACATTCAACCTGAAAACTGTACAATGAATAGCTGCATTTAACTTTTTGTTACTTGAGAATGAGATTCAGATCTCAATTCTTGAAAAGTTGCAAACAAGTTTTGGGTTTGTACTGCTTTCTAATATCTTTTCACTTCCTAAGAGCCAGTTTTAATGTCTGTTGATGCTTAGAAGGCCAGATTGGAAGGACAGCAACAGAAAGTTTTATTAGGCAGCACAATTAATACTTTCTTCTTTGAGAGCCAAGTTCATCTAGTGTAGTATGTTTACAAAAGAAAAGGCTGGAATGCACAATAAGGTTTTCCCTTTATCAGAAGCATATGGACTCACTATCACTGGATATATTTGTGAGACACTATAGCAAAGAACACTCCTCAGGCATGTCTCACATTTCAAGGATCGAAGGGCAAACTGGATGAATGTCCTTCTAGGAAATGGATGAACTAGCTTTTTCATATGCAATTTGCAATTTTGGTAATCCCCGAGAAGCTTATAAAAGCCAGGATGGAGTCAGTAAAACCTCATCTTATTAACCCCCAAAAGGACGCAAAGGGGTTTGGATTGCAAGCCTGGTCTGGATGCCAAGTGCACCTCTTAAGTACTCTCATACTGTCTCAGCCTGCTGTGACTTTTGGTAGACACAATACAATAAGGTTCATGAAGCAGATGAATACAGTAGATGAAGAGACCAGGTTTACTGGGAGAATTTCCACCTGAGAAAGGCAAGTCAAGCTTCTTTGTACAGGAAAGCCAATAAATATCTTTCCCCACTCCATACCCCCTAAATAGAGATTTTTCCCCTGTTCCCCTTTCACATATACATAATGACCTGTTCCATAGATTGAATGGTCTCTGAGATTCGTTTGTCTCTGCTGATAAGCATTGGTCCTATGAGAGATCCTCAAGTCAATTTATTTGAGTCCTCTTGTTAGGACACTTGTATCCACTTCACATGCTAAACTCAGACATAGGGAAGTTCTACAGAGGTTCCCTGTTACATAGTTGCCTCTACATGCTATTGTGGAATAAAAACCGGCAACATTTTCCTCTCATTAAGTATCTTCACTGGTATGCATTTACTTAACTAAATGAGCTTCTGGGTTTGTTTTTTAATTTACTGAGGTACAACTTTTGCTGTATGTAATTAGGAGGCATGGAGTCTTCAGAACTCCAAAGGAGTGCTTTATAGGACACACCATTTTTCCTTCTGGGTGTCATGAACCATTATAAATCTATATGGGTTTTGGGGAAAGATGGATTAAAGAGTCAACAACCGTGTAGGCATTAAGTCAGCAAATCTAGTGGATACTTATTTCTTAACCATTTTATTGAACTCATGTCTTTGTGGCCCTTCCTTTGGTTTTGATGGGGATCACTGATGTGTTTAGGGGGTTATTCTCCTTGGCCCTCCTGTTTTCTTAAGTTTCAAATGTGCCTGGAGATCAGTGAAGTGGGAGCACAGCAGCGAGCTTGGAATCTGGAAGAATGACTGGCCAGGGATTTCTCTGAGCTTTCTGGGAAGCCTGGGTAAATGAGCTGAACTTCTGGCTGAATCGCTGCTAACCAGCATTGGTGAGGCTCCTTGCCTTGTCAGAGAGAATCTTGCTTCCTCTCAGAGCACTTCTTTGGGGAAAGGCCAGGAAGGAAGTAATTCTGCATGATTCAAGAGCGACTTTAAAGGTCTATGCTCTATTTTTTAGGAAATATGCAGGCAAGAGCGTACGTTGTCATATGCATAAAACTGTAAAGCTTCAAATCTTTATTGCTCTTTGCTTATTTTGTAAAGCTTTTACTTTTCTGTATATTTATTCTCAACGCCTGTATAGTTAACCTTAACAAAAGAAGCATAGTAAGCTGAGCAAATGGAGTGGTGTTCAATTTGCTTACTTATTTTCTGCCTGAGCAGGTCATGTACCTACTCTTTGTGGCAGAAAGGACCATATGCCGTGGTGCCTCCTCTCCAGTGTGACCAGGTCTGTTGTGTGTGCACAGCAAAACTGAGCTGGGCAGAATTCGGTCAAGGTGCACCAAGCTTACTGCTTGTGTGCGATGCAACTGTAATAGTGTCCACATACCCAGGAGCTCCACAGCTTCCTGGAACCACTGAATTTACTGTGAATGTGCCATAACTAATTTGGATGTTTGAAGTACGCCCAACATGTCCCAAAGTTGCTTGACTGCTTTCACAGTAGTTCTCTCAGCAGCTGTGCTGGGCTTGTGTGGGAGTAGGTCCTTCCAGATGAGCATCATTAGGAGAAGGTCATGAGTGACATAAACAAAAGTCAAGCATCCTGAGTACAGTCCTCAAACACTGAATTGTTTTTTTTTTTTTTTAATTCAGGTGCTACTTATAATGACCTTAGATAGGACATGTGTAAGAAGAGAATATGTGAGAAATGTAAACAAGAGGACTTTTGGGGTCTGCTGCAGACCTTCTTACTGATCTGGGTACTTCAGCTTCACCTCTCTGCTCTTCTGTTCCCTAGCAGTAGAATGGAGTGATGAGAGTAACTTTGGCATGCCTTGAAGCTTAATGAACGTTCTATGAAGTGCTCAGAAATCTTTAGTTGAAAAAGCCTGGGGGTAAAACAGCAATTATTGCCACATTTGCCTTCTCTTGATCTGAGAGGAGTGAGCAGAAAATACAAACACTTGTGTTACCATGAGAAATGAAGATGTGTTCATTTCAAAAATTTTGCCAATAAGGTAGCCTTTCATGCCATCTGGAAATTTCTCCAGAAAACTGTCTTCTGAAGCTTTAATCCTTTCCCTCCTTATAGTGCTTTGCCTGATCATGTCATCAGCGGAAGAATACAGAAGCGAAGCAAAGGGTAGTAGTGCTGAAAGGCAAATTTTGACACTTCTAAACCTTGTATCCTACTCATGTCAGTGGAAGTTTTAATTCCAGTTGAGGGTTGCAGTTAGTTCTCAGAGCTGCAGAGGATGAGCAGAGGTGGGTATTTGGGTAGAGAGGAAAGCAACCAGTAAGTGTCCACCTGGGTTCCGCAGAGGACTGAAAGACTTGCAGTTGGGAGGCTAATCCCCCAGCAATGGAGAAACATGGCTTTGGCATGATGAGCGATGCTGATGTGTTGTTTATATCTTAACCCCTGGCAGAGAGGAGTGTTCAGGAGGACGGGGTTTAGAAGTAGGATAGAGGTGAATCTAAATTAGATAGAAACAAAGGGTGAAAAAGAAGAGGAAGGTGCAGTTCGACAGCAATAACTGTCTAGATGCCTGTGTTTGTTCTGGAGTTTGTGGTGGAGCTGTCTCACCAGCAGCAGTGCTGCGTGTAGTGTGCTCAGTGTAAATAGAATCCGTAAATAGTTTTGTAGAGAGTCAGGATTTTATTTTGCTTGTGAAATCGGACCTATTGTAACTCTTGGCTCTGCCATTTCTTTCCTTACCTTATTGTTGGGATTAAGTTGATATTGCTCAGCCCGAATTCACATATATGAATACGCTTTCATCTCTTTCTCTGTTGCTTTGTTTATCTGTCTCCGTCTATCTCTCTGTGTGCCTGCTGCTTGTCTGCCTGCCAGTTTTTTCTTTGTCTCTATCACTTCATCATTGAACCCATCTGTGTAGAAAATGGGATATTTGGCGGTCTTGGGTTTTTTTTATTATTTTTTTTTTATTTGTGTCATTTTGTTCGCTCAGACTTACGAGGATAAAACTCGCACTCCTGGGGGTGCCAGGCATTTCAGATCTTGCATTTAGGAGGAGCCGTGATGCTTTTTGCGTCTGTTTGTCTGTCCATCTGTCTGCTGGTCTATAATAAGCTGTGCAGCGAGACAGCAGCTTACTATCTGTGTGTGTGAAATTAGCTAATTGGTGTTAGCAGCAATATTTTCACATGTTTTATAAGCAAAGTGCAGCAAGGTATATAAATGTAGATATGATCCAGAGACACACACACATACACACACACACACGCGCACGCACGCAAGCCTGTCGCTGCTCATGCATAGACGCTCAGAAGTAATTAATGTTAATAAGATTTTAATGTGCTTGTGAGATCATAATGAGGAGAAATGAATGCTCTGATTAGAAAAAGGTAACTGTGTGTGTGTTTTGGCTTAGAACAAGATTTCCCCTCTTTTTTATAAATCACAATTTCAGAACTTGTTTGTGATTGCATCAGTTGGTTTTTATTTTCAAATTAGATGTCTGTTTAGCCATTTGAATGATTAGTCAAATAAATGGGTAAAACCCCGATCATAAGGAATGGTGCAGATTTTTTTTTTTTCCCTCTTAGAAAGCAATGCTGCTATATGGCAGGGCTGGGCAGCCTCATCCTTCTAGCATTACATTTTTTTGATGCTGCTTTTAAAGCCTCATCAGAAACTGCTCTTGGAGACAGTGCTCATTTTTTACAAACAGAGATGTTTATCTATAGGTGTCTGCAAGGCATAATCAACCACTGAAACTATTGTGCCAAGGCACATTCCTGTTCATCAGTAATGATGAATCCTCAGAGTCCAGATGATCACATGATACCTTTATAATATTTTGAAATAATTAGTTTAAGAAAGCAGAACTGTATACATGTATTTTTTCTTTTAATCAGTCAGTTTCCAAATAAGAGAGATGGGAAAGTGTTTGCAGGAAATATTTTACAAGCTAAGATGTTTTTTCATCCTGGATGCTGTGTAGCCACCAGACCCCAAGCTGGCTAAAATCCAGCTGGACACTAGGGGTCCTTCTCTCCAGCAAATCAGTGAAAATATTGTCCAGAGGGCTTTACTTTCATTTGCATACTTATTATTGTTATTATTTTGAGTAATAAAGTATATAAAAATATTATAAAATTCTTGTTTGATAGTGCTACACAGATCACTTTGGGATTTTTTTTTTTTTAATTGACACTGAGAGGTTAAATATTCTGTTTTAAAAACATCTAGAATTAAAAATGCAAGTCTAAAAAGTCCATGCTCCAGTACCACAACAGTGGTTGCAGTGAGAAATGGTAGAGCATGGTGATAAGACTGCAGTTTCCAAATTGCACTGAACAAAACTCAGTGTCAGTAGATACAGCTTTGACACAATTTGAAGTCTCTAAAGGTAATGATTTGACAGTTCGTTTATAATGAATGACTTTATTTTGGGGAAAGGAAACGTCAGGCATTATGTGGATTTGTTTATTCCTATAAGCATTCTTTTCAGCCAGCTGCTGTACAGTAGAGCCTCTAACCTAGTTTATCATTCAGATAGCTCAATGAATGAACTTAATACAGGAACTTTAATTTTCCGAGGTACTGTGGGATATCGTCTGCACATGTGTGTCCTTAAGTGTGTCTGTGTGAGTGCACTCAAAGCATCACTGAAGCCTGAACATCCATGTAGTAAGGCCAAAACAAAGTATTGCCCAACTGCTGCCAGTGTCCGCAGAAGCTTTAATGACCCTGGATGGAACAAGGACACCTTTACTTCTCCTAAGTGCTCATAGTTTGAGAAGTGCTTTAAATTTTGACTTAAATAAAATGGTAGTCTGAGCTCTCGCTGTAAGGAAGCAACTCATTTGCTTTAAAAATGATTGATCCTTTCTATAGATAATTTTATTAGAATCTTGAGAGAAATATCAATCCCAGTGTAGGATTAGTATTGAATTGAATTAGAATTGAATTCATGGAATATGATTCATTTCCAGAAAGTGCTGAGGTATCACAACAGTGGTTGTGATGAGAAATGGTAGAGCATGGCGATATGATTGCCGTTTCCAAATAATGATGAACAAAACCAGTGTCAGTAGATATAGGTTTGACATGATCTGAAGTCTCTCTAAAGAAGGTGATTTGACAGGTCAAATCCCACTTTGGGATTAATATCCTCTTGCATTTTTTTCATTGCCTGTTTCTGCTTATTTCCTGTACGTTAACATGCCAGTTCTCAAGACTGGCTTCCACAAAGTCAAGGAGTGAGAGTAGGAGCAAGGTAATGGTAAACTCCAAAACCACTGAATTTTCACCTTGGAGCAGGAAGCAGCTAAGCAACGTGAGGACTTTCTCTTTAGTTTTTCTGTGTTCTATATGGAAAATGTGGAAGAAAACATTCAGTTTGATGTTCTCAGCATCAGAGATGAAGTAGCCAAGCTCCCTTCAGCTATAGGCTGAAAACTCCTTCAGGCTTGGGGAACTCAGGAAGAGCTGAGGCAAATCGGCTAAATGTATGAAGTCAGTACGCAAAAATGAGTTGTGCTGAATCCTTGGGGGACTGCTTTAATTCAGGAGTAAATTAGTCTTAGACCAATGTAGCTTAACTGAATAAGGAGCTACAGGGAGCTTTGCTGTTGAATTAGAGCATCTACTCACAGCTTCAAGACAATTAAATGTGTGCATATTGATGTCAGACCTTTAGTTGATTTGCCTTAACTTTCTCAACATCCCCATGCAGACTTGGCTTAAGAGATAGATAAGCTGTCCCAAACAATTAATTCTGTACTGGGGATCCAGAACAAAACAAATTTCAATAGCTTCTTTGCTCTGAGGAAAATATCATAATGCCAACTATTGCACTGTTCTTGACAGAGTACTGGTTGCTATGCCTCTCCTTGGACACCATTGTTTTCCTGTGCAGTTGTTGGAGGGTCCACAGATACTGAAGATGACTTTTTGTTACAGTCAGTTTGTACATACATAAGCTCCAATATTTGGGAATAAAAGATACCAAACATAGAGATATTATGTATTTGCAATGACTTCTAGAATTATTACATGAAAAGCAAGTGTATTCACAAGTTCTGTTTCTGCTTGGCAGCTAGCTGCTTTACTTACATTTGGTTACTCTGGTGTAGGGTTAGTTCAAAGATGAGAAAGAGGGTCCAGGGGTGGGTTTTTTGGTTGTGATGGCAGAACAGAATATGGTGGGAGCATAGCAATGACAAGCTACCTTGGGAGAAACTCATTTTCTCTTAAAGAGGCCTATGCACAGTGTGAAAATAGGAGCTCGTAATTGTATGTTGACATTGTGCCCTGAAAAATGTTTTAGAGTACATTTTCCAGCCTTACTCATATTACACTTGTTTAATTTGACTTTGTTCCTGAGTACACATATAAGGTTAAAATGCTATTAATTCATAAAATTCATAATTGACAAACTGATTGTGAGTTGATAGAATCTCCATGCTAAACATCATTGGATTTGCACAGTGAAAACCCTCTGCATAAGGATGGATTTTAAAAATATCTGTAGGTTCTACCTGTACCAGGCCAGCAGAGAAAGTAAGCAATCAACTTGAAAGCTTCATTGGAGACAGTCACCTGCTGAGGGGGTGTTTGTTCAAGTATGCTACCTGGTCTCAGTTTTTTTCATATGATCTGGAGGCAGAAAACATACATCCTAAAACTTTCAAGAATTAAGCTTTAAAGGAACTGATTATCTCATCTTACTTGCCCAATTCCATATTTACGTTTCTAAATAAATAGCTACTTTTTCCAAAGCGCTTTATGCCCAGAAGCACCTGCTGAAGCTGCTGGATGCAGAGAACTTCTAGTAGCATATGGATTTAGAAGAGCAATTTTAGATACTAGTTTTGAAAATGTTGGCCAGAAGTCTCTTAGGTGTAGAAGACCTTAAAAATTCCAGATAACTGCATGACATTTCTGCCAAAAACGTTGTTTTAAAAAGTTGTATAATTGCAGTGTATGGTATTTACAGGAAAGTAAAAAATATGGATATCTGTAGGAAGATAGGAACTGTTGAAGAAATCAAGTAAGTTGTTCACATAGTTCAGTCATCTCTGCTTCTGAAAGTGTCAAAAACTTCTGAGGTAGGTAAGGAAAGCCTTCTCATGAACAAGTTGGGAAAAACCTAGCCATGGAGGAAGTTCCTACCTTACTCCGTCATGGGATAATTGGCCAAGTCTTTGAACAATGTAGGTGTGGGTTTTCTATTTGATTAGAGTTCTGTGTGACTTAGTAATGAATATTCACACTAGCCATATGAAAGTTTTTGTTTGTTTGTTTGTTTGTTTTTTTAAATAAGCTCTTGGTCTCAGTGTTACTTTGCTGCAGATATCATGCGATCTACAGGTTGATTCACACATGAAGGCAAATGGCTTAATTTTTCTGAAGTTTTGTGTGTCGATATTGGGAAAGCTGTTTGGGTATTTGAGGTTTCAAGTAACGTAGAAGCAGACAGCACTGAGCAACTAGATGGAGTCAGAAACGTGAATCACTATGGCATGAATTTGCTTCCTGGTATCTCAGTTTTGTTATCTGGTGGACATGTGTGTCCTGGCATTATCGGAATTCCAGTGGCTTCAGGGTTAGCTGCAGTCATCACAGAAGTATACAAAATAGTTTCTATATGTGCTAACTCCTACGCTTATGCGTATGTTTACAAGTAGTGCATTTGGAAAGAGTCTGAATATATAAGAAGTGTTTGAATAATGAGTTTGGGTAATGGTTCAGTTTCTTCAGGAAATGTTAAAACTTAATCTTGTTCTCATTCCCCAAACCGTTCTGCCACTGACGTTAGTAGGAGTAGGCCTATTTACCTGTGCCTGTATTAGTGATTAAAGAAAAATTGCAAACTTCCTCTGTTTCCTGAAGCAAGGTATTATGTATCTATTGCCTCAGTTTACCTTTCTTTAAGATAGGATTGGTATTTTATAACTCCCTGTCAAGCAGGTGGAATTAGTTGATGGGAAGAGCCTTTGCATTCTTTTATGTGAAGGCCTTTCAGATCTGCTAGGCACTGTGATGTTTGGGACTCACTCATTCGGTCGATCTCTGCATTACACTTTTCAGCCATGCTGTTTGCAATTCACATGTTGGCAAATGCAGCACAGCAGAATCCCCTCTGCTGTGAGGACTCCATGTTCCAGATGCATCGGACCACCCTGCTGGCCAGCTGTGTCTTCTGCATGTGATCCTGCGAATCAGATAGAGATCATGGTGCTTAGCAGTATCTGCAGGGCTTTCTGCCTCCAAGTGAGGTCCTGAGCTCAAGGAGATCTGCCAGCAGGTATTTTATCTGGAGTGACAGCCCAGGTAACACAAACTGCTGTGTGAAGTCTTATGCACTGGGCCAGCTGACGTGCCTGTCTTCTAGGCAGGCAAAAAGCTATGAAATATGACTTGGGAAATAATTTCTCTGCAGTCTTCTTCTGTGATACTTGCTACAGACTGGAGTAATCCATTGAGGTACTTGAGCCACTGAAATAGCTAGAAGCTCCCAGCCCTGCCTACGTGGAGATTCTTATCTGACCACATGATAAACATCCTTCCTCGGATAATTGCCCCAATCATCTGAACAGCACTTAAGGAAAGTCATGTGGCAGGTGGCAACTTGTTTCTGTCAGTGGTGGTAACCTAGCCTGTTCCGCTCTCAGCAGCTGCTGCTGAAACACCGTCCGTGTCAGGATCTGCACTTTCTCTTCAAGACTGGGGAGGAGGCCCGAGGCAACATGATGCAGGGATCATGGGGAAGGTGAGCAGGGAGTGGGATAAAGGGGTGAGAGGATGGATTTGGACCCTGGTTTTGTGGAGGTCAGGAAAACAGGGAGGGAATGAAGCAGGGACCGGTGCCATGGGGTGGGCCATGACAGAAGGGTGTGAATGGTTAATTTTGTAAACAGGTGGATGAAATAGAATCTGCGTTAGAAGGATGGGAAGGTGAGGGTCTGTTCTACAGGGAAGGAAGAAACAGTACAGCCATGCCCACACTTGTGCATGTCTGGGGTTCATCACAGAACTGGGAGGTGTCATTGCCAATGTCTTGGTACCATAAGAAACTTCTCTGCTTTTGGAAAAGCTTGTAAACATTAAAAATAAATATAGTTGAGGCCCACTCCTCAGATTTTCTTCTCTCTTAATACAGTAGTCTAGTCTTGATAAACGTGTTTTTAAGAAAATCATGCTTAGATACTGTGCCCTGGGTGCAATTGATTTCCAGCAGTCTACCTTTGCTTCTTCTTTCAAGGTGTTTCCTACCTCTTATTCCTTTTTCTTTCCCTGATAATGAGCAGATGACAAAAAATGGTTAAATTTGCTGCTGCCACTTTGCTGTGACTTGTTACTGCTATCAGACCAGTTGAAAGGCTTAGCAGGTACTGGCTTCTATTCTAAAGGCTCTCTGTTAGTCTCTGGCCATGATGGATTTATTTGTAAGCATCTAATGCATACTGAAACCTAAAGGATTGACAGTCCTGGTGTAATGAGGCTATCTTGAAGGATTGTAAGAGACACTCTCACTTACTTCTGGCCTAGATTACTTGTATAAACACATATCTTGCTGAAATCCAAGCACAAAGACGGTCCCTTTCTGGGCTGAAATTTTATCTTCCTAAGATATATGATCATTTTGCAGTGCTTCATAACTGTCTCTTTTTCTTTTGTGGGATTTTCCTTTAATGCTTGTCAGTGATTTTAGCCATCCTAGAATCTTCAAAAAAGAAAAAGGCCTAAGGAACTTGCGTAGTCTTCTTCCCTGTCCAAAAGAGGATAGACTGTATTTTTTGTTATTCCTGACAAGTAATTGTCCACACTGCTAAGTTGTACGTCCCACTTCAAGTGATCTATTCTAGTAGCTCACTATGGTTGCCATTAAAAAGATTTTCCTTTTGCCTAACCTGAATCTTTCTTGCTACAGTTTACTTCCATTACTTTTTTGGCAATTAATCCCATTCCCTTTGCAATAGCCTTTTATGTACTGGAAGTATGGGTAACGTAGTCATTTTTGGCAGTTTTTCCACACTGTTTATGGTATCTGCATTTATGATCATTCATGCTTTTTTCTGCATATTCTTCAGCTGCTTCACATCTTCTTGAAAAGTACTGCCCATAATTTGACAGTTTACATCTTGAAACTTACCCAAATTGAGCAGAGCTGAAAGATTACTTCCTGTGTCCTTGGGGCTGCATGTCTGTTTTTACAAACCCCAAAATGATGACTGACTCCTTGCTTCACCATTGCTAACTTACATCAAGCTTATAATTCACGATAACCCTAGGTCCTTTTCTGAAAAACTGCTACATGCTCAGTTATCCCCGTCTTATATTTGTGTCATTAATTATTTCTGCCCAGGTACATTACTTTACCCATATTCCTGTTGAATCTCATCCAGTGCCTCTAGACAATTTCAGTTATTTGCCAAGGTCATTTTGAATTTTATCAAGTTATTCAGTGCCCTGCCAGGTTCATGTTGTCTGCAAGTTCAATAAACATGTTTTCTATTCCATCATCTAGGTTATTAATGAAAAAGTCAGGTAGAACAAAACTCAGGGCAGAAACCCAGTTGATGTAGTCTTGTATTTTGATAATTACTGCGTGGATTCCCTTATGCAAATAGCTTTGCATCTGTGTGATACCATGAGTATGCTTCTTTTGTTCCTAGCTTGCTTAGAAGAATATTATATAAGATTGTCAAAGGCCAAAATAAAGTCAAGGTACATGACATTTGCTTTCTAAAAGGTTTCTTATCCTGCTGTAGAAGGAAATTAGGTTGTTTTGGCATGATTTGTTCTTAAATCAATGTTGATTGCTACTCGTCTTTTATATTTAGGTGCATACAAGCTAGTTTGATTCATTGTTCAAGAGTTTTTCTGGGAATTAAGCTTAAATTGACTGATCTAGAATTCCCTGGGTCTTCTTTCTTTTTTTTCTTTTTTCTTTGTCTTTTCATGGTAGGTACTAGATTTATTCTTCCAGTCTTCTCTTGTCTTCTACAAAGTCTCAAAGTCTGTTTCAGACAGTTCTTTCAGGATACCGGGATGAAATTCATTCACAAATGACTTGAAAAATATCTAACTTAGCTAAGTACTCTCTAATCTGCTCTTTCTTCTGGAGTAAGACCATAGCCCTCCCTCTTCATGAGTATTAAGTGAATTATCCATGTCTCTCCACTTGAAATTTTGAATGAAGTGTGGTACAAAAAAAAGGCGTTAAGCACTTCAGCCTACTCACATCATCTGTCAGTTGATCTTCCTCTCCATTGATTAACAGATCCACATTTTCCCTCATATACCTAAATGTACTGATAGAATGGTTTCTTGTTACTTTTGATATATCTTGTTAACTTTGTGCTTTGACCATTATGATTTTGTCCCTACACGTTTGTGCGATTTTTATACTTATTCTCATGTATTCTGATATCCTTTTGTTTTCTTCAGGCTTTTTTTCCTATCTTGTTAGCAGTAAAGAGCTCATAATTAAGTGATGTTAAAACCCTACTCTTCTCCTTCTTTCCTCTTTATTGGGATTGCTTGTGCATACGATATTATTATAATTTCTTGGAAGAATGGTTATGCCTCTTTAACTTCTTCTTTCCTGTAGACTCTCCCAGGGATTTTTACCTTCTAGTTCTCCAGGATCATGGAGATCTACATTCTAGAAGTCCATTGATCTTATTTTGCTTTTCTCCCTCCTTCTTTTCTGAAGGATTGTGAACTTCATGACTGTCTGTCTTGCACTCTCACCCACTCAGTCCGTTCATCCATACGGGCTAGAGCCCAGTCTAGAAGAAATGTGCCTTTGGTCTTTACTTTCTGAATTTAAAAAAAAAAAAAAAAAAAGTTTCAGGTGCATTCCACGAAGGTGCTGGAAAGCTGTGATCTGCTGTATTCTTTTCTCCACAGAATATGTGTAATTAATCCCCATCTTCACCAACTCTTTCATGCAAATGCATTGGCTTACTTCACTAATTGTGGTTTTTCTCCACCATGGTGGAGCTGGTTTCTTTTGCCTTTAATCACTACCTGTAGTTTTTCAGTAGGCTTGACGCTCGACACATTCTGGAGCTCAGAGCATGCTTGTGCAGTCTGCAGGAGGCAACACTGCCTTCCCTTTTTTCCTCTTCCATATCCTTCTCATAAAGGTTATATATCCTTTTATATTTCTAGTGCAGTCATGTGAGTTAGCCCATCAGGTTTCTGTCATACTAATTAATTCACAATCTGATGATGTGTTAAGATTTCTAGTTTATTTTCCTATTCACCAAACTTCTTGCGTTAATATATGGACACAGGAGATGCTTATATGATAGACATTCTATCCTCCTTTTTTTCTTTCCCCCTCCAGCAACCTATTTTCTGTCTTGCTTACCTCTTCTTTGGAGATCCCGACCAAGTTACTGTTGTTTATACTTAGCTGTTAAGTTTTTTCACCTGCCCATTTTAGGCCTTGTTAAAAGACCTTCCAGTAGCTTAGCAAGTTGGTGCTCAGACATCCTCCTCCTTTTGTATAAGGTGAATGTCCTCTTGTCCTTAGTAGCATTTCCCATGGTCAAAGAAGTAAAATCTCTCCTTAGTGATGCCATCTGTATCCATGCATGACGCAGTTTTACCTAGCATTTGTGTCCTTGCCTGATCCCTGCCTCTGCTGTGAGGACTGGGAGGAACACTGGTTCCTTCAGCATTGCTTCTAGAAAATTGTAGTCAATTTTGAACCTCAATGTCCTTCGAGTGTTTTTGTAGATATTTTTGTATTCCTTATGCCCTCCGTGTTGTGTTGTGCCTTCTTTCTGTGTTGCCTCCCTGAACTGGAATGTCCAGGAGACTATCTGGGCCTCACTTAAAAGCCACTTAATTCCATCGTAATCTGAATTTACTGACTTAAAAATTGGTTTATAGTATCAATAGACTGTATTTCTTCTCCTATACTTCTAGTTTCCATTACTTTTCTCTTTTTAATTCCCTGCCCCGCCCCCCTTTCTTTTCTTCTTTTTAAAAATTATTTCTTCCTTTTAGCTTGCAAGTTCTTTGTGGCAAGGGTTTGTGTTCTGTCATGTCAGCTATGGCTTAATAGACTTGCTGTTCTTCTCTCAGTTCTCCTCATACATAATTTTCTTGGTAGCATTTTTGGAAGTTTGCAGATCAGTGCCATTGAAACCATATGGTTCCCTATAATTGTGCTCTAAAATTAAACTTTTTGTCTAATTTCTGTCCCAGCTTTGTGTGAGTCTTCTCTATTGACGGACTTTGTTCATGCTCATTTGCTGTTTTAGCCTATTGTGAACCACATGAAGGTTGAATGCTCTTTCCCAAACCTTAGTTAGTTAATAGCCATTTCAGAGCATTTGAACCCTACATCTTAAGGCAATGACAGATTTCTGTCGTACTGAACCTGTTATGCTGCCACCAATGTTTGCAGACTTGTTTGGAAGGAAATCTTCCACACAAACAGATATTCAGTACTCCTTGGCTTAGTACTTGGAAAGATGGGAGGACATCTGAATACGAATCTGTAGGTTTTTCCTTTTGTTTGTTTTCTTTTTGGCTTTAATACCAAATAACTGGAAAATTCTAGAGAAGATAATATTTAAAGTGCCTGCACAATCTAATTGCTTACATTAATTCCTTTAGAGACCAGCATTTAAAAATGATGTTTGGATACAGGTTACTTAACTGCATTTTCCTTTAAGATGACTAAAGTTAAGACAGATGTTTAGTCTCCCTCTGTTACCACTGGAGAGGAGGAGAAATACCTCGAGAGCTATTGATCCTAAATATATTACAGTTTTAGGATGGAATTAATGGCTCTCTGGGGATGACTATGGTGGCTTCAGTTAGATACCTAACTTTTAGGAAGATAATAGTTAGATTATATGCATCTTAGTCCCATGCCTGATCAGTTTAGCTGAAGAATATTTCTATTGTCCAAATATACAACACAGAAGGCTACCATGCTTTGTCTTATTTTTGTAGAGATTTTGTATGTTAGAATTTTCCAGAGTTCAGAAGAGTTGTATTTATTTTAAAATATTTCCTTTTTTAAACCTGGCTTTGTCTCCTTACCTTTTTGATTGTAACTTGCTCCCTAATTTGGTTTGTGGTGAAGAAACTGTTTGGATTCTTTGTTTTGGTGTGGCCTCTTTTTGATGGGTCATGTCTTTTGAGACTTCCCTTCAGCCATTTGTTCTCCAGCATTGCAGGTAAATACTGTTCCATGGTACCTTCCTCACAGATGACATGAAGATTAATTAAACACAGTTTTGAGTATATTAGACTCTTAAGTTACTATTTTTAGGTGAATATTTGTTCTTGTATTTCAGAGCATTTCATGATGCAGCCACTAAAAATAAGTGATCCTGGACAACAGATTAGACATATTTGTTGTTTTTTGGGGAAGAGCTAATGTCATTTTGGTGTTGCACAAGTTTCCCTCTTTATCTCTGTACAGCCGTAAGGTGCCCATGACACTATTATTCTGGCCACTCTGTTGCCAAAAAGTTGTCAAGAAATTAGTGGAGAATTCAGAGAAGAGCAACAGAAGTTAAGAGGCTGAAGAGATTGAAATATGAGCAAAGATTACAAGATTTTAATATGTACAGTTTGGACTAAATGATGACTAAGACATATGATAACAATCTACAAGTATTTGAAGGGTGTAAAATATTAAGACAAAAAAGGAATTATTTTAAGATGTTCAAAGGGGTAAAACTCAGCAAGGAAAAATTTCAGTGTGAATCACAAAAACTTCCTGAGAATTGCATGTGCTGGAGTCATGGAGTGGATTCTGCAAGAAGGTGGTAAAAAGCCTACAGTTTCACACAGCCCAGAGATCACACACGCGCATGCACACAAAAGCACACGGGTCTCATGCCATCCATTTCTGAGCAGCTGCCTGGACCAAGTGATGCTTCAGCAGAGGCCATTGGGCTCTGTGTGGCCCAACTGGACAGCCGGGTTGGCCTGTGTCCCAAATTGGGTTTTCCTGAGGGCTCCTGCAGAACGAGCTGCAGCACGGATGGTTTGTCCTGGTGGCAGCAAACTGCCTTCAGCTGCTGTTTTTATGGAGAAGCCCTTTTCCATCATATGGCTGTACATGCACCCATCCATTTGATAAGCGTAGGCAGAATCAAGCTGTCACCAGCAGAATATAGGCAGAAGACTCAAGGAAATGTAATGAAGAATTTTACAATATCCTGGCAAAGGACCGATATGACATGTTAGGTGTTTTCTTTTTCCTTTTACCCTCTTCTTTGATCTCTGTAAGTTGGTGCAATCACATTAAATGCTGTTTTTCAGTAGACTTTTTCCCACAACTTAAAGAGTCCTCAACACCTATTTATTCATTCTGATAAAGGCTGCAAGTTTACACTGTATGCTTAGTTTAGTTAGGAGGTCCTTTATCATCCTAGTGAATTGTAGTGGCCTAATTTAAGTCTAAAAATATTTAACTGTTGTGACCACTGTTTAATCAGGATGGTATTTTTTGCTTAATAGGGACATCTTTACTGTTTACAGCTGGTTTCGCACTCGTAATAGATACAGACAGAAGGAGTGAGGACTACAGCTCTTGCTCCCTCCTCTGCCCTCTGTTCCTCATTTTTATATTCTTGCGTGCAAAACCATCATGCATGCCAGCTTGGGAAGCTGGCATCCCTCCTGTTAAGACCAAACTTGCTCTCTGTTGCAGTATAAATAGTGCTTGCTTCCAACTTCAGAGCAGTACCCAGTGTTGCATGCATACTGTAGCTCACTGAAAGAAATAGCTGTATTAAAGGGTTTTCCGTGTATAGAAGGGTTTTGTATTTGTGGCTCTGAATTCACTGGACAACTCTGAGGACACGTGGGGGTAGGCCTTTAGGCTTGTGTGATATTAGGCTACTGGAATATTTCAGTTCTGGAGTGGCTCAATTTAAGAAGGTCCTACTTCACTGGTATGTACAGGAGAAAGCAAACCAAATGCCATTCTTTATAGTACTCCAAATATAAAGCTGGGAGCATGCCCAACTTTGGTAATCCTACATTATCTGTAAACCGCTGGAAGCAGCAGGGGAAATTGTACCAGGTGAGCCAGATATGTTTTGAAATGTCATTTAGTTTGCTAGACTGGGGCTTTTGATTTGGTAAAAGCACCTTGTTTTGCTTTGTAAAAGTACCTGGCTGGGCAAAACAAGGGACCATTTGGTCAGACAGAGGCCACAGAGGAAGGCTGTCAGGGGAAGGCTGAAGAGATGGGCCATTTTTCATTACAGAAGAGAAATTCAGCAAAGCCACTACAGTCTTTGCTGAGATCACGTGAAGTTTCACCATGACCTAATTAGTCCTTCTGCTCTTGAAAAACTTCCTCTGAAAGTTACATGATAGAAAGCAGTCACTGTCTTCCTTATACTCACTAGAACCGTTATCTTCCCAATTGAAAATGCTGGGCTGTCTGCCCCGGTCATACTCTTGGGAAGAGCCTTTCCCATCCTTGCCTCTCTGACATATGTGGCCAGCTACAAGCTAAACCCTGAAGAATTAGAACTCTTTTATCCCTCTGTTGTGTTTCATTTTCTGAGTGTGGATGATCCGCTTCTGCACCATCAGCCATTGTTTAACTTCAGCCTGGATGCACCAGAGCAAGTGTTGCAGAGAGGGATGCTGGGTTTTAGGGTTATGCTGTGTTGCTACAGATCATGTCACCTCAGTGGGTAAACAGTCCAAAAATAAAACCAGCAAATGATACAAAAAGGAATCCAGTTATATTTTTATATGTCATTAAGTTTCGCTCCTCCTTCTGGTTTTATTGGTAGAGATGTCAGGGGAGTGTACATCTCCAGCTGAGAAGAGGTGAAAAGATTTAAAGTGGTTGGGTGGGTGGACACTTTTTTGGTTTTGTTTTGGGGTTTTTTTTTTGCTATGGGGATAAAGTGGGAAGGGGTTTAGGATCTCCCACACCTATCTCATTTGAGGAAATCCTTATTTTATCATGTATAGAAAACAGCTACTGATTTAAGATTTGTTACTAGTATCCTGCCCAGGGGTTCTTTATTTAGGTGTTCAGCTCAAAGAGCTGCTGTCCCAAGCTGTCATTTAACAGAGGGGATTGCTTAATATTGCTGTGAGCCAAAGGTATAGTTGGTTGGACTCTCTTTTGAACCCTGAACTTTCCTTGCATGGCAGTGACAGATGAGTAGGGGTGGAAAAAAGGTGAGATTCTGCCAATGCAGGCTTTGGGGTCAAGACCGGTCTGTCCCCAGAGCTCTGCATGACCGTGATTTATGACTGCAGAATACTGGCTGCAAGAGCCTGTCCTCTTCAGTCCCCATGGTTCAAAGTGAGGTTGATAATTAATAAATACTGTTATCTTCTGTTATTTTGGGGGATCCTTCACTGCCTACCCCTACTCTCCAGGGGATAGCTAAGATGTGGCTGGATGATTGTGTTGGAGCTTGACCTGCGTTCTCCATCCAAACACCTAGCGCAGCCAAGTCAGGAGAGGCAGCAGGAAAGAATACTGCATGCCTTTGGTTTTAGTACACCTGGGTCCACTGAGCAATTCCTTACCATGGGGTTTGTTTGGGTTTTTTCCTAGCTTTGTGCTGGGGTCCTCCAGCATGCTCAGCACCTACGTGGTTAATGGCTTTTCTGGAAATGAATTATGGATGCCAGGATTGCTAAGTCCCTATCCCAGATATGTTTCCACATCGTGTTTAAGTTTATGCTTGGATTATGGTCCAGTCAGCTTTTCTGGCTTTAAGTTGGAATGGAGAACCTTTCTCTTAGGCTCCTCTGTAGTAAATGTTTTAGCTCTGTCACATTTTGATCTTGAAAAAAGTTGTTTTTCAGACAGTAGCTATGGGTTTGATAGAACGAGAGTTATTATGACTCTTTTTATAGCTATAATCTTCTGCTGTAAGAATTCTGTTTGTCTCATGTCCCCTACTTAGGATTTCTGTGTAGTTATTTATACCATACTTACTGGATCTGGGATGCATGCGGTAAGGGGCATGACTCCCCAGTGTGGATCTGCAAACATGATGATGCATGGAAAACTTCAGTTAGTATTTAATGAAGTTCTTCATATATTCAATATGAGGACATTGCTGAGAATATGAGCCTTGGCAAGTAGAAGTATCAACTTTTTTTTTTTTTTAATACTTAAAGTACTGAACTTAAGCACACTTGAACTCAGTAGCTAGAGAAAAACATGTGATTTCCCTAAAGTAATTTCTGTAAGCTGGTATTGTAAGATGGCCTTGCAAAGGCCAAAGAATGAGGTATTCCCAGTGAAAGAGTTAAAAAAAAATCTTAATTACAGAAATCCTTTAGTATGTACAAGTTGTGACTATTCTTTCTCTGAAAACACCAGTGTTTCTGTCACTTCACTAAAGGTGTCTTTGTACAGTAGACAAAGACGCATAAGGAAAACAAAGCACATTGCATCTGGGAATTAAAAGAAGAGTATTTTCTTTGTTCAAAGTAACCTATACCGTTAATTCTAAAAATGAAATGGAATATTTTTTCTAAAAACTTAGTGTGCAGCTCATGCATTTCCGTGGAATGTCCTTAACTATTCACTGACTCACTCCCTATTCATTTATAGCCAATATATGGCACTTTTATTGTGGTTTCTAAAGTATGGAGGTTATGTGAGTCAGATGCAATTTAGAATAGAGATTATCTTTAAATAATCAAAAACATACTTCGCCAAAAATACTAAAAAAAGGAAAGAAAGCATTCAGTGTTCTCAAAATATGAAGTGCTTTCTAAAAAGACTACTTTTTTTACAGTAAGAGGGAAGAAATGTTATGTAAACCTAAGTGTTTAGCAGACATCCTTTTCCTTCCTTCAAGGAGACAAGGGGTTTCAAGATTTTCAGAGCTCATGAGAAAGGCACATCCTTGAGTACTTGCACCAAGGATGTGATGGAAGCATTTTTCCTTGAAAATTTTCAGCAAGAAGACATAAGGTTAGAGGTGGCATGAATGATAACTTTCTTGAAGATTTTAATCAAGGACATTTTGGAGAATGTGGGCGTTTAGATCTCTCCTTCAAAAAGGGGGAAAAAAAAGACCCAACAACCAAATACCTCCCTGCCTACCCTTTTTTTTTTTTTACTTCTTCCTCTCCTTCTTAAGCTGATTCTCGTTCTCATAAAGTCTTTTCATTAATGATACAGTGTTAGTAAGGGCAATTGTTAGGTTTTTTTCTGTGACTTTGAAGTTCCTTTGTTGTGACAGCTGCTAGGCTGGCATTTCCTGGACATCAGTGGGATATGATGATAGCTTGCCTGCTTCCCTTCTTTCTCATGCATTTTCTCAGAAAGGATAGCGAACTGGCAGACTCAGATTCCTGTATTAGAAAAGCAGAAGGTGGATTGTAGTGGGTTAGAGTTGAGAGAAATACGGAGATCCAAAGAATTACCAGCTTTTTTTGTAACATAATCAGTAACGTGATCTACGGACAGAATCAAAAAGATCTCAAAGTTAGGAACACGTATTCATCCTTCTGCTTATCTTTTATTTTTTTTCTTACTTTCTTTTTTAAGAGTTTGGTGCAGCCACAAATGGTGCTGGCCTGTCAACCTGATACCAACCTAAGCAGAGGCCACATTATAATAAACGTATTTTCTCTATCAAAAGGTAACATACTGTTGGCTTAAAAAAATCCCAAACAGCCTTGCACAGAAGCATTTTCAACAATATATTAAGCCTTGTATTTTTCAATTACAACAGGGCTTTTTTTCCTTTGCTGATCTTTTTTTAATAACCAAAGGAGCAAATATGTCTTGGTTTTGAGCTTTAATCTGGTGCTTTGTGTACTCTGACGACCTCCTAATCACACTCTCCATGACATGTCAATCTACTGCTATGGAAAGTGGGTGATTTGGGCTGTCATGAAAGTGTTGATATGCTCATATATCCTGTGCACTTAGGACAGAGGAGTTCAAAGAAACGCATTAACCAAAGGAATGAAATGTTATGGGAACCCATAATTCAGCTATCGAGTGTCCCTTTCCTAGTTCATGAGTGGTTCTTTATCTGTGTTGTGACTTTAAATGTGAGCACCAGGTGTGAAGATTTCTGTTTGTTTTTATTTAAGCAAAAACAAACACAAAAAATTTCAGAGCTGATGCAGATGATGAAATGTAAAGATGTGCAATGGGTTTAGTAAATAGTCAGGGTGCATATGTCTAAACAAGGAAGGAGATTGTAGAATGCAGTTTTAGTTCATAATGCTCTCCTTTCATTACTATATAACCATCTGCCTCTCTGGCACGTTCCTTAAAATCTGGTGATCTTACACTTCAGTTTGTAACCTTCAAAGTTATACTGGTGTTTCCTCTGCTGAGCTAGTGGAATCATCCAGATCTCAAGTTAAATGCTGTCAACATCTACAGCAAATTATTCTTCATAAAAACTAAAAGATAGGACTGACCTTTATTATCAAATGAAGAGACCAGTCTAGCATGCAATTTGAGAGGCATGACGTGAATGAGAGTCAGGGGCCAAGGATCTACTCCTTTTGGCACTGATAGAACTTCCTCTGTGGTCTTAGATGTGATACCCAACTGTTTTGCCTGGAATTTCCCATTTGTAATGCATAGAAAATGATACTTGCCTCCCTGCTGAAGATTATGACGGTTAGTTAATGTTTGTAAAGTTCTGTGAAAATGCAGTGTTGTAAAAAAAAAAAAAAATATATATATATATAAAAAAAATTGTGTCACCATTAAATTGAAGACTGACTAAGCGAACACTTTCACCTTCATAATTCACCACCTTTTATGCTATTGTTCAATGAGTTGGGCATAGATTTATGATATTGTGGAACTGTCCTTGTTTGAGGAAGGCATGGTCCAACATCTTAAATACACTTTTCTGGTTTCCCCTGAGAAACAGCATCATCATTTAAAACTTATTACTGAACCTTTCTTCTGAAAGTTTTTGCTAAGGTTTTTCTTCGGCCGTTCAGTTTCAGCAAATGACTAAGAGATTTAGATTTCTGTGTCTGCATCTCAGTCCACCCTTGACTTGCTAGAAATCCTGGAGCAAGTTAATTTGGCTGCTGTGCACTGAATCTTGACAGATCGCCTTGGATCTGCCCAATGCTCTACTGAATACTGCGGTGAAAAAAGCAGAAAACTTGTCCATGGATACAGACTTGAGGCCTTAAAATTGCTGTTCCACTTTTCTCATCCATAAATTGGTTACAAGGATGAAAAAAGGTTCATGATCTGATATGTACTTGTAAAAGATGCAAACATACAGTGTTTTAATCGTTGGCATGCCTCAGTGCGTATGTGATGGTGGTTTTAAGAGTGGTGAATGTTTCTTTTTTGATGCATGGTCTTGGACAAAGGGTTAAAAGATCAGGAAGGCCAAACTCAGGTTAGTGGTTCTCTTGGTTTGGTGGGTTTTGGGTTTTTTGTTTTTTTTTTTTTTTGTTATAGATGCTTTTTGAAGAAAAGGAACTTGAACCTCCTTGCCTAGGCTGTTCTTGAGTTGTGGTGTAGATGCTTTGAGAGTATAAACCACAGAGGAAGTTGGGATAAAATAGCTACTTAAAAAGAGATTAAGGGATTTACTTCAGTGCCTCTATGGGCTGTGATTTAAAGGGAGAAGAGCCTAATTTTTCATATTGCAGCCACTTTTATTAGGTACAGGTTTTAACTTCTTGGAAAGATTCTCACATCTTTCTATCAGCCAATTTTGGGAGTTAATCCAGACCAGTCAACAGAACTGTACATTGCACTTAATTTCTTCGTAATTTTTAAAGCTTTTCAGTGTCTAATCTGTCCAGTGTAACTCCCTAGTCTTTTGCCACAGGTGGTATTGATCAGCAAGAATAATAGATAACTATACTTAAACTCCATTTTCCAGAGATAAAAAAAAATAAAGTGAACGTTGGGATGTGGAGGGAAGAAAGCATTACGTAAACCAGAATTGAATACAGAATGATCACTCCAGGTCAAAA
>WAAD01000223.1:241-26147 GCA_013389945.1 Fregata magnificens | reverse complement strand
ATTATTGTGTTGGTAATTTTTTAGTTTGGTATTTTTTTTTTTTTTTTTTTTTTTGTCTGAAGGCCTGTTTGTTACTCATTCTGGCTGGAGGTGTTTGGTTTCAGTCACATTTATCTGTCTGTGTCCATGTTTCAAGGATTTCCATGGTATTGACATTTCCATTACAGGAATTTGAAGAATGTTCAATTATATACAGGCCATGAAACATATTTACTTCTTTTTTTTTTTTTTTTTCTTATGTCTGCCAACTGTTCCCTGCCAAACTTTAAACTGGGCTGCTATGACTCTAAGATATTTTTTTTTAACATATCTGCTATATTGTAATATATACACATAGTGCACACACAAATAAAAGCTCATACCATAGCATTAGAAGACAGCACCAGATTTTATCTGGAGGATTATTGCAGGCCTGTTCCTAATTTATATAATGTTTTTGTTAATAGCAGTACCTCTTTAAAATGCCCAATAAAAATAGTGTAGCATTAATTTAAATAGAAATTTCAGTCATTTTAGATATCCCCCCATTATAACAGGTCAGGCTTTTAACAGATGTCTCAATAACTTTGCTATTAGCCGGAATATTTCATGAATTAAAATCAGGCCTCTTTGTCTCTGTCACTCATTGAAATGACCTGCATATTTGGCAGATGGAGAGGACTTGCTTGTGCAGTAGCGCTGTTGGGGTAGGGTTTTTTCAGTTGTGTATTTTGGAGAAGAGAGAAAGATTTAACATAAGTTAACGTCATTTATTTTTTATTAATACCCTACTTCAGTTGTCCTTTACAGAAAAATCATACTAGCCACACCTTGCCTTTGAAGCATAGAAAACATCTAGGACATTTCTCCTGGGCACCAGACTTCTGTCTTAATGTAAACCTTTCAGTGAAGCAGTGAACAGCTTTTTTGTTGTGTATGGACTGATGGAGCTGGAGCAGAAGGTGCAATAACTCAGTTGTTGCAGAGGTTCTAGATGAAATCTCCTCCAGAGACCTGAGCGCTTCCAAGCCTTTCTGGGATGTTGATTTTTCTGCTTAAGTATTTTCATTACTCTTCCTGGCATAGTGAGAGTTTTTCAGCACTATATTAAGGGTCTCGCTTAAAACATCTTGCTGACATGTTGTTATGCCAGCACGTGTCTCTGTATTCTTTGAAGAATCAAAAAGGACCTCTTGAGTTGAAGATTTCATTGACTCTCATGATGACAGCAGAGCCTGAATCCTGCTGTGAAGAGGCAAACCGTAGAGAGAGATTCAGTTGTAGATGTGGTCTGTTTATCTACTGCAAAATCACTCTCTGGTGTCCTGTGCACTAGTGCAGGTAGAAATGATTGCTTATTATTTTTGTTGTAAGTTTGATTGGAATGTAACTAATTACACAAGCAGGTAGAAAAGCTCCACACATAAATGTGCTGCCTGAGCAAGCAATATATCCCACAGTCATTAATCAAGAGATAAAAAACACTGTGGGATCTAGTGAAGTTACTTAAGGGATACATTTGACCTGCTATCCTTGTTTTTTCTCTGTATATACTAAAGGCCTAAGTCAAGGAGAGAGACTAAGTTTCTGCAATTTCCAGTGACATCAGTGAGAGCTGCAAGTTCTTAAGGTTTCTTCAAATCAGACTACTTGAAGTCACGTATATGAGTACTGTCTGATCAAATGTAATGACGTTCGTCCAACAGGTTCACAAAGTGACGAAATTGGTAGTTACAGCCACTACAATGATATTTTATTGATGAAGATTCTCCTCCTTTGCAAGGAAGTTTAACTTTTCCTACCCAGCGAGAACCGCCTATGGGTCAGTCGGCAGCCAGGACTGCTTTCCCAGTTACTTCTCAAACTGTAAGGATGTTCCAGGGTTGAAAAGGCAAATCAGGAAAGGCCTTATGTTATAATAAGCTTGTCCCTTGCAGATTTCCTTACTGTTCCCCTTGCCTACGCTCTCTATAACTCTGAGTGGGGATATAGGTGAAGTCGTTATGTGATGATGACAATAATATATATCATAATAATAATGTATATAACAAATGTCAACTCTTAACTAATTGCTTAGTATAATACAAATAAATGCATTCAAGGAACTTGGTTTCCCTTCTTGGAGTTTGAGGTCTTTTTTGTACTTAATTCAAGTAGAAGCTGAAGTCTTTCTGGAGTGATGGCCTGGTTCATTTAAACCCTTAAGACTTACTGTTTTAAAGAGCTTCCAGGGATAGAGCAACTGCCATCATTCCACTTGGCATGCTCTGTTATATGGTTTGAACCTGTGTGCTATCAGAGGAAAGTGACTGAAAGAAAGCATACACCTTTTCAAAGGAAAACAACAATTGTTGAGGTGAAAGCATTAAATCATTGGGTTAATCATTATCTTGCTGGGTATCAGTGTTGTCTCTTAAATGGGAAAGGAGGGTTTTGATTTATTAGAGGTTTTCCTGTAACAGGGACTAGAAACACAGTCCCATAGAATACCACTGGATGTTTATTATTTATGTGTCTAAGTCAAAAAAAAGTAGTGATGCCCTTTTAGCATTATCTTTTAACTCTTTTTCTTCTTGCACAAAGAATTACTGTAAGGAGTGAGAAAGACACTTAGGCAGAGACAACAGGGGAAAGGATGTTGTACATCCTGCGCCCATTAACACTGTCAATTAGCACCATTTATCTTGAAATTTGTCCAGCTTGGAACACAGAGTATGTACGTCAGGGTTTGGGCCAGACAGAAACATAGAAAATGATGGTATTTGTGGAGACACTAGCCAATGTGGGGGAGAGAGCAAAGGCGCACAGTAATTCTAAAAAGAGCTGCATTTTTTGTGTGTGAAAATTTGATTATAAGATGATTCTTTCAACATAAACACAATTCTCTAAGGACTTATTAATGCTTCAGTAGCATAGTGGAAAGACTCTAGTGCAGTCCGCTTTAATAGCTTTCTGGCTTGAACCCCAATACATAATGTTCTAGTAATAGTTTATGGGTGACTGCAATAAATTGGTAGCAAGTGTTTTCCATTTTTTGGCTCTTCTTATCAGATCTGCTGGTGGAACATTTTGTTCTGAGGATATTGCAAAGGCAATTGATCTGCTTTGGATGTGTGCTTAAGAGTTTTGTGTCTTTTAAAATATAGGTATAGATGAGCTTTTTCACCGTGTTCTGAGATGTACAGCGTAAAGCGAGGGGCCAGTAAAATGTTACAGGGGATCTGAGCAGTTGGTTAGACCCAGCAGGACTCCACCTACCCTAACTAATGTTCTGCAAGTACTGCCAAAAAGGCAGAGCTTTCCTCCCCCCCGCCACTTCCATTCCCAATACTTTCATTGTTCTAGTCTTCTCATGCAGCAGTGGAAAATTTGTTCCTGTCCGTGCAGGAATAAAGATCTTTCACATAGGTTCATTTTAAACCCAGACGGCTTTTTGAAACAGAAAGAAACGTGGAATGTTTTGCACTTAGTGGTGAGGGAGAGAGCCACTTGTGATTAGAGATGGGCCTGATACGGTCACCTTTGATTTCTATTGGATTTGGAGCTGAACTTAACTGTAATTACAGAGGGAGATTCCACGGCCTCTATTATGCAGGAGCTGTCCCTCTTGGTCTTCAAATCAATTAATTCACAGCTCCAGATCGTCTCTATAGCCAGCCTAATTGAAACAGCCTGCTTTCATCTCCACTCCCACAACTAGAAGAGTTTGGTAGTTGAACCCAGATCGGAAATGTCTAGCTGCTTTCTGTGTGTAAGAGGCCAAACAAAAACCACCAGCCTGGTTGCCTCTGGATTTTAATCCTCTGGATATGATAAGTAAAGTCAAAGATACCGAGTATTGGAGAGTAAGCAAACATTATCCATTATCCAGTGAGTTGTGCCACTGAACATCCCGTGCTTGTTCCTGGCTCCATTTTGTTTCTTTAAACAGCTAGCATTCTGGCTCTTTGCACAATGATCCAACATAGCCTGTGGATTAGATCCAAAATGAAAATGGGTACGTTTCTCCAAGATAACATTAAACACATGTAAAATTAACGGACAGCCGAGTACCTCCTTCATTCCTTTAATCTTCTGCATGTACTGGACAATTTGTTTTATATAAAGGTTATATTACAAAAATACTGGACTTGGGGCAAAAATCAAATCTTAAAGAATGTAAACTAAAGTCTGGAGATCTCTAAAGCACAGAGAGTGAATAGATACTCAAGAAATACTTGAAGCAACAGAATGTGGACTTTGCCCAGTTAATGTTAAAAGTATCCGAAATGACAGCAGGGGAGTCAGTTTGGTTGTCATACAAAGCTGCAGAGAGAGCTGGAGATGAACAGAAAGTACTGAAAATCTGGCCCTGAGACAATAAATGGAAGTGCTAAGTGGATGAGAGTGAGAATTGACGAAGGAAGTTAGAAACAGAGAAGTGCAAAATAAGGGTTGTCATACCAGAACCACTTCTAATGGTGTTTACATTGTCATAAGCCTAATAAATGTGGATATTTCTTCTCTGATGCATACTAGCCATATTATAAAAGTGTGTTATGGGCTCATAGAAGGAGAAGAGCATCTGAACAAAAGTATGCAAGTTGGACTCTGACCACAGAGATTCAGTGCTACTTTTAGGCAGTTCCCATCCTGCAGCTCTGCTCTGCTTTCACTGCCTGTTGTGAACAGGGATCTTTTTTCTTGTTGTTTACTTATTTAACCAAGTTATTAAGATAATAGTATCAACTACTTGGGAGCGCTGCATTAAACCGTTTGATTTTCTTATTTTCCAAGGGAAAAAAAAACCCAACCCACGTTCAGATACAGTTCTGGGAATCTGTCGCATATTGCATTCATGTAGGAGCTGCAGTTCTCCATCTTTCACCCTACGTAACGGAGGACAGCTCTCAAGGACTGCTGCTAACGATGCACTAGGCTGGCTGTTTCTCTCCACAAACAGAAATCTGTTTTCCTGCTAAAGATTCTGGGCAGGGTTTCCAATAGGTAATTTCCTGTAGTAAACACTACAATAATTAGAGTTATGGTTCCAGAGCACTGAACTTTCAGTGTCTTTTATTACTGCATGGCAGAAATCATGTAAGAAGCAACCGCAGTCAGGTGCGGTTATTGTTATTAATTGCAGTTGTGCTAAAGCAAATATGCAACTGTGAAAAATGCAGAAACTAGATGGTCCTGTATTTGTAACCATTTATATCATTAGCATGCCCTTAAAATACATGTGCAAGAATAAGCATGCAACTCAAGACCAAAGAGGGTAATCCAAGAAGAATACTTAAAACCCCATTTCCAAAAAAAACTTCACTGCTTTCTTGTGCTTCTCTTATTTATGAAGTAGTTTGTTTATTTTTATTAAGGAGCAGGTCTGTATGTGTTTAGGAAACTACTCGCATTACAGACAATCAGTAAGGTCTAGTGTAATAGATAATATTAAAATGAGCATAATATTTAAATTAGCAAAATTCAGAAACGTGGTGATGTTGAGAATGCACCATGAGAAGCCCTGCAAGAAGACTCAGTGAGATGTGGTTCACATTATCTGCCCTGGCTNTTTTTTCTTTTTTTTTTTTTTTTTTTTTTTTAATAGAGAGGTCATAAGCAGAGAATTTGAGGGAGAATGTTCTATTTAAAATTGGTGAAAGTGGGAAGAGAAATTCTTGAGGTGTGTTCCTTTAACATTTACTATATTTATTTACTGTATTAAAGTAGGTCTACTTACAGTGCCATGATGTATTTGGAATAAACAGTAGAGTGCTATATTTCACTGTAAGGTCTGTCTATAGAAAGTGCTGGCTCTCAGATCAGCTGTTTACATTTTTTTGAAAAAGCTCCCATCTGTTACATCAAACTTGTTAATATAGGTCTACAGGATACAATAACATTAATGCTTTAAGTATCCAAATGAAATGTCAGAGTCCAGTTGCAGATACGGAATTCAAATGTGGCAGTGTCCTGAATCCACCTCTTCTACTAACAGGCCATTTAATAATCCGTGTAAGTATCTATAGATGTCTAAGTCTTTGAAGGTCTGTGAGGGGCCAGATGTACAAATGCAGTTACAACATCAAATCCTCACAAAAGCTTTTCCACCACGCTAGCATGACCACATAAAATTTGGCCTCGTTTTTTTTGGCTCTGCAGCTACAGCACCGTCAAGACCTATTTAGAGTGAAAATAGGCTTTGTAAGGGAAGTCTCTGAGCTTCATGCTGTTCCCAGTGAAGTTAAAGGCAAAGAGGCAAAGTGATTGCATAAACAGAGATATACCTTACTTCCATGTATATTTTGCCCCTCGTTTGGGGAAAAAAAAAACCCCGAACCCATAGACTTTATGGTTTGTTTTGTTTCTTTTCTGTTATGGTTTGCTTTGTTTTAATTTAAAACATAACTGAGTCCTTGATATTATTATTTCTCGTATGAGCTACTACAATTTATTATTATAGTGGCCATCTGACTAGAATGAAGATGTATGCTCCTGTTTTGATCCTTGTAATGATGGAGGGTGAAATGTAAGTTTGTTATATTACCTTTCTTGTTTCTACTCTTTTGTATCCATGGGTTTTTAATTTACGTTGCATTGTGAATGAAAACCCTTATCTTCTGTTATGTTTTTTTCCTGCCACTCAAATTTTGCATCAACACAAAAGGTTTGTTCTTCAGTTCGTGTTCAGTATTTGGTCACGTTCATTATGCGGTGTATCTAGAATACACAGATCACATATTATACATAAAATATAATTTCTCACTGCGTTTTCCTTGATATCTTATTATTAAGGGCTATTTTTTAGTGGATAGAAACCCAGTCCATGCATAAAACTGCATTCAAATCAGCTTTGCACATCTAATCGTATCTGTTTTTATTCCCAAATGCTCGGTGATCAACAGTAATTTCAAGTACAATGGTTATAAATCATATTACTCGTAAACACAATGAAACTGGCTAAATAGGACCATGCAGAGGGTTAATAGTCCAATAATAATTAAAATAATCCTCTTCAATTTGGTAATAACTTTGGCCACCTGCCTTCATCCAACCCCCAACACCACCCTCAGTACTCCTTATAAAAATATTCACATTACAGACAATCTTGTGTAACAGATTAACATAACATATCTGGAACATTACTCAGATTTTTGGGCAATGGCAATCTGAACATGTTCATAAGTTAAGCTTTTTTCTCGACAGCATCCTGCTGTTAACTCTTGACTTTTTTTAATTGGCGGGGCTCTATGTAACTGGAAAGCACTGCCTGTGGTATCACAGGGAGGGTAATGTAAGTGTATGCATTGGAGGGACTCTGGTGAACAGAAATACCCAATGTTTTAAGGGGCTTACACAGATAAGCTCAATGTTATAAGGACTGAAATTTTACACTCACTTTCAGATTTGAATGGCCGTGATATCTATTTAATAGATTGTTTTAGTCATGATAGTGGATTACACAAATATGGATGCACAGGTGGATGTGCAAGAGAGATGTTAAAAATGCAGGATTTTTTTCTTTAGAAAATGAGAAGATGTAATGTCTCTGGGTCAGAAACGGTAATGTATTCATCTAAGCACAAGACTGGAAGTTAGGAAGCCTTTTATTTTCTTCTCTTCTTTATCTCACTGCAACTCATTTTTCAGATAGGTTTTTATCACTTGTAAAGTAGGAATCATGCCAGTGAGATTTGTGATGGAAAGTGTTTGGGGCACCAGTTACTATTGTTGAAGTATGATACAGTCTTCCATTTATTGTCCCTTTTTTTTAGGTGACCAGACCTAGAAACAAAATAACTCTCTGCTATAAATGGGATTTAACATATGAGTCCCATTTTTTGTAACAGATTTAATCTTGTCCATTGGTAAAATAATTGGCCTCTGTAAAGAATCAGTAAGTAAACAGCCAAGCAATTTTTGCTAGTACATATCGTAATTCCCATTTTAAAAATTACCTAATAAAGATTGCCTTTTAAGTGGAGCTATTTGGTTATATCAGGGGCATGTTGTACTAAACAAAAAGAGGAAAAAAAAAATCCCTCTGTCATTTGAAAGAGACCATTAGCCTCTGAACATATTTGGTCTACACTAAATAATGGATAAATAGAACATGGTCTATATCCTTCTATTGGAAACTGTTTTGTTTTGTCTGAATACTTTACCCACTCCATCTACCAGCCCCCAAAACAACAAACAGATTTGGCTAGTATGTGTTGTAAGTAAATTTTAGGAGTGTCATATAAATTATTAATTTAATAAAGTTAATATTTAAGTAACTTTTTAATCATTAACAAAAGTGGAAAGTTCAGAGTTAAGATATTCTTCTTCCTCCCCATAAAAATAAACATTAACAAATCAGTCTAATTCCTATGCATAATGTCAGTTCCTCTGGTTTGGAAAGTTAACAGTAGTAGATGGATATGAAGATATTACCCTGGCAAAGTATTATGATTACTTTCATGCCCTTAAAAAAGTTGTCCAAAAGTGTTATTGACAGGTTAGTACCTTCAGTAGGAATTATTAGTGTTACCATTATTAGTATATGGATATACTCATCACTGAGTTAACTGAGAGCTTTTCCATTTGTTTTCTCATCCTCTCACCTGGAAAAAGATTCGAGGCCACTGTGGTTTTTTGATAGGTCTTGTTTGTTGAGCATAGCTCTCTTTGGAACGGGCAGGTCAAATAAATAAATTGTGCATGTATGGAAGAAGGTGGTAAGATCTGCAATGCAAATTTATTCCTAGGGAAGGCCATTCCACTACTTTGGCCCTGGAAGATCCTTCTGCTCTTTGATAAATGAGCCGGTCGGGTGCTCACTGCTGCTGTGCTTCCTGGTGGCAGGATCTGCAGTCGGAGTCCTGCTCCTTAGCATCCCTCTCCCTTCTCTACCCCCAGCCGTGAAACAGTGAGAGCTGGTCTTTAGCTACTGCATTAAGTATTGATTCTTCTCTGCTGATAACAGATAACCATTTATAATAGTGATACAAATACTGGTTAGGGAACTGTTAGCATATTACTTTCATTTTAAACAGAGTGACTTGCTAAAACTGAGAAGCATGAGTGTGGTAGCGCTGTTTCTAGCTGTTGGCTCAGTGCTAACTGCTGGGCTTGTGATAAGCCTGTATGATTCAGGCTCATTCGCTACACAGCATTCCTTTGTTTTAAAGGAAGATTTTAGTGGTTTTACATGTACCTAATGGTTGCTTTTTGCCAGTAACTGAAGAAAGAGGAGAAGCTTGAATTTGCAAAATCTGATTCTTGAGGTACTGCAGCTTTCTCATTCCCTTTAGGACTTGGAAAGTGATTGAGTGAAAGTGCTGGTGTTTTTTCATGTGACTCCATTGGTATCCTTTCTTTAGAGAACTCCTTCCCAGGCTTTATTTGGCAAAAACACTGAAATACGTTACTTAACTTTCTATGCATAGAATGGAAGCTGTTAGTCTAAGTCATTCGTTTGTAGGAGACACAAGACAATGTATCTTTCATTCCTGTTGTCTGTTTTAACGTTGGAAGAGGCATCACTTTAATTTTGTGTTAACCAGTTTTCATTTTGGAAGAGCTATTTGAAATACCACTTCACAGTTACTTCAGAGCCTCACGATCCTACCATGTAGTATAGTGCCAGATTTTTCTGATGTGTACAAATCTGCATAGAAAAGTCAAGCATTTTTGGACCCCCAAATCTGATCTCTGGGTTGACAGAGAAAACGATAGAAGCTTTTCTTTTTTTTTAAAGTTATTTCAGCCACAGACAGATTCATTTTCACTGGGATTCAGAGGTATTTCCTTGTCTGAATAGTAGGGCTTGTGATCAAAGTCTGATAGCAGACTTTTATCACCTTTCTTGGAAAAAATCTCATTTTGATGTGAGTTTTATTTATAACCATTATTCATGTTGTGACAGCACCTTAAGTATTCCTGCTGGGCTCCACTCTGGGCTAAGAGCGGCCCAAATCTCAGCTCGACCTAGCAACTTATGGCCATCTGTTTGGCCTGCCAGTAGCTCAGGAAATGCTGGTCAACTGTTAGACTACCAGGACACTAAGAAGCAATGAGTCCTGTTCATCTCATTTGTCCGTGCACTAATAGGTCTAGCAGTGCGCACCTAACTTTCCGCGTATGTGTGCTGACTAGTCAGCACATATGGACCTTGGCCAGTCACCATTTTGCCTCTTAGAAAAGATATCAAGGGAACACTGAAGAGGGATCTACCTTGTGATAGGGTAGGGATATAGCTCACTCATCTAAACATGAGGCATTTAGTCCAGGCATCTAGGCTAAGGAAGGAATAGGCAGAAGAAACGGAGAGCCTTCTCTGGTGATTGAGTTAGCCATGTATCTGAGAAGAGAAGGAATCGCCCTCTCAAGATGCTCACCTTGTTCCAGTGGTAAAAGGAGCAGCCTAAGCGACAGTGTCTTTTAGATGGCCAAAGTTAGGTGAGATGACTTTACCCTTAATGCCTCTATGTTTTTATTTTACTACTTGCAAAGTGAGGATAATCTAGTTCTATTTGGTTTTGCTTTAAAGTGCTTTGAGATTCTTCATGTTAGAGTTACGCAAATGCAAAGTAGCATGATGTTTGGAATTGCTAAGTTAATGGGGCAGATGTAATACTGGGTTTTTTGGAGTGGGCTTTATATTACTAGATAGGAAGGAAGGCTTTGTTGTTAAAGCAGTGGAGTGTAACTTGAGATAAAAGTTCAGCACTGTATGCTGTCACAGATTTCCTGAATAACTTCAATCTGTGTGTCCCAGCTCATCTGAAAATGTAGTTCCGGCTCTTTCAGTCTTTGGCTGGCGTGTCTGAAAAGTTTTTTCTAGTGACGACTGTCTCCTAGTCTGTGTCACTGCAGTGCCTAATACATCGATCTCACTGCAATCTCTAAACTCTACTGCAATATAAATAATTTATTAACTGAAAACATAGTTTTGTATTATATGATATATTTCAGAAACTTTGTTTAGTCTCATTTAACATAAGAGGGCAAAAACCTGGATAATCCATTTAAATAGAAGAAAAGTGGAGGTAATTTTGTGCAAGTTTGAGGAAAATGTAGATAAAAGTCATATACGTAGGTCATATTAGAATAATAATATCAAGTGGATCACATGTTTTGAAGGGTATCACCTCAAGAAACAGATCTTACTACATAAAGTATTTGTACTAAAGTGTACTTAATTTAAAAACTCTACTGAATAATAAGCAGTGAGTTAAATTCGTCCTTGAATCTCATTGATTTTGCTGAGATTACAGCAAAGGTTAGTTTGATCCACAACTATCCATTAAATTTTGCTGGTGAATTTTCAGCTAAAATTCTAGAGTCCCTCTTGGATTGTTTCCTTCAGATCTTAATCTGTACAAACTTTGTATTTGTTCTATGAAATGTGAGGCATTCTTGTAACGGAGATATCTACTGGCTTCCAGTATAGCTCCCAACGTGGTTTTAATCTAAATACTATATATCGATGTATCTCAGCTAAGGTTTTTACTAAATCAACTGTCCTCATGTCCTTAAAGCAGGATGAATGTAAGAACTAAAAATGTCCTACTGATCTGAATATCTCGGTCTTCATATTGATTAATATAATAGTTATTTTTGTAATAATATAAATTTTTAATTAGACCCATTCTTGTACTTGGTTTCTATGTACTGGTTTTTACATATTAATCATTATAAAAAATAAATACTGTATCTGTAATGAATGATAGAAATGATAGGAAAAAATAACGGAAACAGTGATGTCAGGATCAGAGCTGTATTGCGGGTGTCCTATTTAGTACTGTTTCAAGTGTGTACTTTTCTTCTAGTTCCCCTTATGTTTAGACTAGAGGAACCTATTGCAGCATGAAGGAACTGTTTTGTGTCCAGAAGTCATTGCAAAGTGGCAAATATTGAATTTTTAATGTCCCCCACTGAATACAACTGGGGAAAGATACATTTTGTAAGAGGTTTTGTAGATTGTTTTGTTTTGTGTGTTTTTTTTCTGGAGGAAATGTGAACTGAATTTCTCTATTGTGAGGCATTTTAGGGTATGCCATGTAAATGTTGTATATGTATTGGAATAATTTTGAAAAATTCAGTAAAGTACAAGAATAAAAAGAATGTGAAACAGGCTCAATTTTGTTTTGTTTTTTTTTTTCAAAATAAAAATGGTTTTGAATGTCACTTGACAAAACATCAACTGAACATACTGAGAAAAGCTTTGGAACTGATATTTTGTCAGGGATTGTAATAAACAGTAAGGGTCCTTTGTAATAATACTGAAAACGCTTCACCAGTAGAAAAAAATGCTTTTGCTGTGATCACGTATTTTTGCAAAAAACAACTTTGGTATTTACTAAACTCTTAGCATCTGTCTTAGCTACCTCATTATAAAAGGATTTGTAGATATATTGACAAATTACACAGTAGAAGAAATATAAAAAGCTAAAACATATTGATTACAAACAAGATTCCTTGCCTTTTGATGGACTTTTCCTTCTTAACTGGGGTATCGTGGGCTTCAGGGGCAACGGGAAACAACTTGTCCTGGAAGGTTATCATCCTTCCTTCATGCTGATATATCCACCTGTCAGACGACCTCAGAAAAACATATTTCTGATAAATGTGAATGATTCGCTTGTTAGAGATCAAGGGCTAGAGTTCGGGCTAAGGTATAAACTCTCCCCCTGGGAAAGTTACTCTACGTACTTGTTTCGAGGGTATGTGGTAAAAAGAGCCACCTGTATCTAAAGTGGCTCAATTAATTTGAAAGTTAAGAAGGACCTGCCTGAAGCAAGTAGGCTAAATCTCTTCCTCTGCCCCTTTCAAGGTAGTAAGAATTGCACCAGGACTGCTTAGAGGTCTTTTCACGTAGGCCTAATTCAGGTGAGGCTGAAGGATTTTCCCTTATCTGGCCTTTACAAATGCCTGCTGGTGTAGCTTTGATTCACTTTGTAAATAGGAGGTGCATGAAGAACAGTATATTTTTCCTCATAACTAGGGGCTAAAGACAAAATCTCCTTTCCAGTGGTAATTTCTGAACATCAGTACAACCAAAATGGCTGTAGATATAGCTAGATAACTGGGATCCCTGCTCAGAGCTGCTGTCCAGCTCTTCCAGGAAAACATGGATCTCCTTTGGTACCACCTGCTGCTCATATGCACAGGGCATCCTTCCCTGGGGCTTCCACCTAGCATGGTGTAAGAACACACCGGAAAGGCTGCATAATTCATGAGGACATAGCTAACTTACCTGCCTCATCAAAAACATCCTGAAAGCACTCCTAAACTCAAAAAAAGATCCTACTTTGTCTTTTGGGTCTGGTAAAATACAAAAGGTTTTGGGGAGATTTGCTGTATGCTTTGTTGCAGTTGTCTCCACTGTGAGACTTCAGCAATTCCTTCAGCTGGACATCTTCTGAGGCTTCTAGAGGAAGATTTGAAACATAAAGTTAAAGGAAGGATGGGCGTTGTGCATATATCCCTAATTCTGCATCTTTGGTCTATCAAAGTATTTATAAGCTAGCCTTTTAACTCCATCATCAGATACATTTTAGTGTTTTCTCTACACGTCTTCCATTTATCCTTATTTTCTGTAGTGTTAGGTATACTTAGAAATACATGTATTACTTATACACTGTTCTCTATGTGTCAAACAGAATTTGTAAGTCATTTATGTGAGCAGTACACAGTAAACCATTTTCACACAGTGTACTAAATGTGAAATATACAGCATAACGTGCTAATAAAATGTTACTAACATAAGTAGGCCACCTAAATTAGAGGCTAAGCCAGCTCTGTGATTAACTGTCTCATCTCCTGAATTGCACCTTTGGAAAGCTTCGGTAGGCAAAAAAAGAATAGTATATAAATATTGACAAAATTGTTAAGATCTAACAGCAGGAAAAAAACCAAATTATGTTGAACCATTATAGCAATTAAGAGTAGACTAATAAATATGTTATCAGATATCACATTTGTACAGGTTTCTAGAAATTATGAGGGAATAGTAGTATGTGAATACCTTGTTAAATATTATTGTAACGCTCTTGTGAAGGCTTCTGCTTGTTTGTGAAACTTTAGAATAGATTTTTAGTGGCATGTCTCACATGCGCACCTTCAGCATATATGCATATGTCTTCATTAATCTAGGGCTTCAAAAGCAATATTATAGAATAATTTCCAAAGAAAAGCTAGTTAAGAAAATTTGTCTGAAATTCACAACCACATTTCTTCTGTGATGATGATGATGTAGCTCTTTTTCTGGATGGTAATGATTGTATGATGGTCTGAGGTTACTGAGGAGGAGATGGCATTGTTTTACACTACTGAATGCTGGAGACCTCAAAGGGTATGTGCTAACTTCAGCAGGTACAGAAATGCTGCTGTTTTATCCAGCAAGGAACTTGGAACTTCCCTGGTTTTCAGTATATCACTGGGGAAGGCTGCATCAGATCAGCAGTGGGTTAGGCAGAATGGTGTGTCAGAAGGAGGGAAGAACATAAAGATGGACTCAGCTGGAGGTCAGGCTTAGAACAGCGCCTCATCAGATCATCAGGAACCGGTGGCGTTGACCTTTTTGTTTATTTGTGGCACAGACAAGGTTTACTTCAGCAGGGTAGCTTTATTCAATAAAGAAAATGAGATTGTACCTGGGACTATTTTGTCCTTCATTGTAGAATTTCTGTCTTCACCAGGTTCTTCCTCTGAATCTAGCATCTTCCTAGCAGATGTACAGAAACAGGAGAGGGTGCATATGCCTCACAGGAATCTCATTTTCACTCAGTTGCAAGTCAGAAACAGCCAGCTCGTTCACTACCAAACACGTGAATACAGGATCTTTATACTAAAACTTTTATTTCTGTATTTAAAATTCCACCAGGGTTCAGTGAGAGGAAGGTATTTTGGGGTTAATAAGAAATGTGTATTCTTCAAAACAACCCCACCTCCAAAAAAAAAAGTCCACAGCCTTATAAAATATGTTTTGTGTCCTAAAATAAAGCACGTATTTCATGCTCTATAAGTCTGAGGTTTGTAGCTGAAAAAGATTAAGTAAATAATTCAGAATTTGTTGTGTTTACCTGTTAATAATTAAGCAGGTTAGTCTGTGTACTTTTTATAGACATTGAGCTTTATTTATTTATTTTTATTTACTTGGCTCATCTTCTGATTTTTGAATTTGAAGAAGTGTCTGCCAAGGAAGAGATCATGAGAGAAAAGGCATCAAGGGGTTAAGCGTTGCACAGGAAGCAAAATCTGTAGGGATGCATAGTCTCTGGAGAAAATGGAGAATTGTCATCTCTTGTTTCCCTTCTGCGTTCCCCCAGACTAGCCTCTAGTGCTTTGAGGGAATTAAATTTTAAAGGTGGCGATGATTTTTCGGACAAAAGCAGCACCTTTGATTCCTACTTTGTGATGCCAGTGACCAGGGATAGAGGAGTCTGTTATGAGGTCACATTTGGTTCATCTCAGTCAAAGGAAAGCTTCAGCCTTGTTCTGTTTCAGAAATAGAAATTTGAAGGGAAAAGTAAGGTAACAGACACATCGTATATCTGTTTTCTTGTCATGTGAGTGAGCTGCAATCTGGTGAAAGGTTGTAAGCTGATGGCTGTAAAGTCTGAAATCTTCTTTGTCATTTGAGGAGGTATGGAGAGGCCAACAGCACCGTGAGCTGCTCTCCCAGATGTGTTTAGATCCATCCATTGTGAGATTGCATCCTGTGGCAGGTGATAGCTTAGTCCAACTGGATCAGTCAGGGCGTTTTTGCTTTCTGTGGTAATGAATAGGCCAATAGTTTCCCAGGTTCCCCTTGAATCTCAGTATCTGTCACTTGAGAAAAGAACGTGATGAGCAGCAAAATAATTCTGTGTTCTCCATCCAGTAATTTTTCGTTGCTGTTTACATAGTCTAGACCTAGGCATAGCTTGAAACAGAGAATGAGAAGAGATTTGGGTTCGGGTTTGGGTTTTTTCCCCTCCCCTGCCAGGCAGCGATCCACTCCACTGCTAATCACATTCCCTCCCTGCCTTAAGCAGTCATTGCTTGATTTTTTTGAATGTTTGAACTGTTTCTTTGGTCTTGGCAGAGTAAGATATCATTTGATATTTTCACTCACCTTTTCCAAAGGGGAGAGAAAGCACAGGGTAGTGAGAAAAGTCAGTTGAAATGATTGGCATTAAAAGACAAAAGCTGCTGAAATGTGAGAGTGATCTTTGGGCTGTATATTAAAAATCAAAGATTTAAAAAGACTGTTTATGTGAGAATTAATAGCCTGATTTTGTTGACAGTTGAAGTCTTCATCTGTTACCATGGCATGTTTTAATTCACTGTCTGCATTGGTATTTCCTTCTGAAGAAATACACAGGCTAGTTGCTAGTACCTCTAATACTAAAAATGCCATTTGCTTCTCATGTTCCAGGTGATGATTTCTGTTTAAGTAAAGTTATGGTACATAAAGTTAAGAGGAGGTTAACCTGGTAGATAGCGTTACAGATGTTCCCCTTTCTCCATCCCGTGGCTGTTGCCTTCAAAGGTAATTTTGTCCTGGGCCTAGACAGTTAATCCAAGTCTTCCATGGAGATAAATATGGGCAGGTAGTCCTTTTCAAATAGAATTTAGAAGTGCACAGGGAACTTAAATTCTTTTCTGAAAGACTTTTTCATGCGTTAAGAATGGTACTGTAACACTGTTGTTTCGTTAAAACTTTTTTGTACATGTACGAAGCTTCCTTTCCTGAAAAAAAGCCAATTCATATCCAGTTCATTATCTTATACTTTCAGGCCAGGTCAGTGGTCTGCTCTGGGCAGTTGTCTTCAGAAATTCTGCAGAATCTGTCTTTATCATGGAGTTTAATGCTAGTCATTTGATTTATTCCTTTTTTTTTTCCCCCCAGACAGACAAGCTTGACTCTTGAAGCAACTTAAAGAGATCTCAACTCTAGTTCTCAATGGACAGAAGTCCATATCACAAAAAACATTACTACAGTCAATAGTAATTGGTCTGTGGTTGTAAGTCCAATGAAAGAGGTTGAACCAGCCACAAAACCTGACCACTCAACATGGTCCCTCAGTTCAAGGCTGAGGGGTAGTGGTGAGCCTGTGTGAGTCAATCTGTTCTGCTGCTAGAACTACTGTCCTCGAGAGGATTTCAAGCTCTAAGCCTGCCAGATTAGACTTTTCCATAAGCATTAAATTCACACACAAGTCTTTTTTTTTAAAAAGAGCATTGCTGTGATGCATTGTCCATTTTGCTAAGGACATACTTTACCCAATGTTCGTGCCAGGTTGACTGAATCTCAAAAGAGACCAAGAGATTTACTGGTAGTCTCACAGTGAATCATTGTCTGAAACCCTTTTGGCTTGTATATTCTTAGCATTAATCAACAGTGATTCCTTTCATCCACTTGCTACCAGAGTTTAGTTTGTATGTATGATGACTGTTTGGAAGGAATTGAACTGGAGCGATGCTAATATAATTTATCTTATTGTTTGCATTTTGTTCTTTGAATATAGTCTTAAAAAGAGAAGATCCTCACAGCTATCATCCTATAATATTTTCTTCCCCCTCGAGGAAAGCTCCATAACCTTGAGAGAAAATGTAAATAAAATTGACACGTTCTTTACATATTCTTGAACGGAATGTATTTATCTCGGTCTCACTTAATCTGATGATAGTTCACTGAATAGGATTTTTTTCATTAGTAGCAAATGTCAAAAGGCCATGCAGTTTATAAGGCATTAACACAAGGAAATGAACAAGTACATATAGTTCTTTCTTGTTTGCATTTGAACAGCAGTACAGTATGCTGTTGTTACTGTACGAGCAACTGGCATAGCAGAAGAGGCATTTTAAATTCAGCACTGTTTAAATTGCCCATTTCTATATTTCTTATTTTTGTGGTAGATCTTGTTCTGGTTAAATATTTTAAAAAGCAGAGTTGGTAAGTGTACCTAATTTGCTTCATCCTTGAAAGCATTTTTGTAGGAAATTACCATCATCTACTTCAAGCCTCTCTGAGTATTGTGATATATTTTGCGAGTTTGAGGTCAGTAAGCCTATTGTGATCCCATGCTGTAAAGTATTTGCCTTTGCTTAGTATGTGGGGTTTAACTTTCAAGTGGACAAAAAGCGGTTTCCTGAGTTGCGTGCATAGTTTTTCACATTGTTGATGTCATGCGAATGCATCAGATTTAGAGGGTATTACTTGATATGATGTAATTTGAATCACCAATAAGCTGTTGATCCAAGTGAAACAATTAAATGTAAGCATGGAGGTTGGAATCGAAAACAAAATGAATGGCCTGTAATTTTGGATATGGTACGCTCTAGTACCTGTTTTGGTCCAACAAATGACCATCTCAAGTATAAGGCTTGATTAATTTAAATCACATATAAAAATAGTTTTAAAAACTACGTGGCAGAAATGTTGCCACTTATTAAACTCAGGCATTCAAATGTTTGGAAAGGATCGATTGATGATTGTTAAAATAAAGAAAAGTAACCCTAACAGTTATACAGACTCTTGTATAGCACTTTCTGGCAAGAATCACAACTGACAAAAAGGTAGCTGTGTTCATCATGGGTAGTTGTACAAAATTTCAAATGCTAGTAGACCTGAGAAGGAAAACTGAGACTTTTGACTTGGATTTAATCCTTTGCAGAGCTTGAGGAGATAATGTCTAAGCACCACCACGGGTCTGACTGATCCATGGGTTTAAAATAGAAAATATTTTCTTTCACCTTGTGATCAGTTTTTGCGATGCTTTTTCCCCTCTTTTCATCTCTTCCAGATTCCCCGGTGCCACCCGCTCTTACTGGGCTCACTCAGCAGAGCCATCTCTTGCTGCAGCACATAGTGTGCCAGCAAGTACAGAGTGGTTCAGTTGCTAGATGAGTTAGACATTAGGCAAACAGCACAGTTTCATACTTAATAGTATCGCTTAAATCGAACATATCCTCGTGCAATACATCTAACAGCATTTAAAGGTCAAAATCCTATCCTCATTACTCAATATTTTAGCCCTTCTGTTTTGCTTTATTCATTGTCTGCGCAGAACTGACAGACTATTCCAGACCATGGTTGTGTAATGTTGGAAAGTGCTAACAGCTGCCATCCAGCATGTCTATTCAGGCAACTGCAGACCTTATGAAAGCTGAAGCGCATGCTACACAGCCTTAGTTCAAGCAAAATAAACCTTCTTCCCTGAAAACAGTGCAAGCCGCCATCAAACAGACTATGCTGTGTACGCTCAGGACTGACCTATGTAGGCTGGTGGGGGTTGCCATCGGGAAATTTCCGCAAATGCTGAAGCTGGGGCATCATTTGATTGTGATGATCAGAGGTAGAAAGCGCCCAGAAAACAAGAGGAAGGCTGCAGATGTGAAAAGAAATTGCAAGTGTGTCTCTGAGAAAGCAACAGAAGTATGCCTATAGTAGCCAGGAACTGGTGGGAAGTTAGGCTTGGAAATGCCTAGCCTGAAAGCCTACTGGTGTTACATCTTCTTTACTTGAGGAAGCAACACTTTGTGTCCTTTCTTTCGAAATAAGCAAGGGTGCTCCACAGAGCAGTTCTTTTCTGAAAACCCCTCACCAGTGAAGGATTAAAGAATACCAGCAGGCTTAGTTAGCCCGGTCCTGCCATACTCAAGCTGCTGTTGGCTTTGGACACAGGTTCTTGGGTGGAAGGTCAGCGCTTGAGGGGAATGAAGGGATCTCGCGGCTCCTGCAAGGAAGCAAGAAGCCTGGCTGGAGTGGATTTGGGCATTGTAGTCTAAGTGAACCTCTCATAACAGGATTTGGAAATTATGCCAATCAGATCCCTAAAACATATTCTGAATTGGTGGAAGGAGAGTGCCCAGGTCTTATTTTCAGACTTCAAAATACTTACTCTTTCCTCAGCTGTTTGGCAGCCAGTTCTGAACATTTTGGTAATTAGTGGTATATGGTACTAAGTCTGCTTTTAGTTCTTTTTTCAAAATGCAGCCTATTGAGAGATTTTCTGAACATTTTAGTCACGAAAGCCATTTATAGTTGAAAGATGCGAAGACTTTATAAACAATTTTTCATTCAAAGAAAAGTAAAAGAACCTCTTCAAACTCTTGACCTGTTAGAGTACTTACCTGTAACTTTTTCCACAAATGCATTTGAACGGCAAAAACGTAAGTGGCAAAACTTTGGTTGTGACACCCATTTGCTTTTATCTCTTAACAGTGATGAAACTACACTTAATGGAAAAACTGAGGGTTGGTTTTTTTTTTTAACATGGAGTCTTATTAATTTGGTGTTCAGTTATGTAGTTTTTCTCTCTGAAGGATTTGTATAACGTGACATTTCAGATACTAGTACATTTAGCTTATTTATTCATCACCTGTGTACTAAATGTGAATGTGTAGGACTTTGTTTTGTCTTACTTCAGATACCTGTATGTTTATATATAGACAGCATTCCACCCACTTCCCCCACTGAATGCCTAGCTATTTGACTGTTATGAAAACTCAAGGTGTTGTGTGTGCAAATCCCTAAACATAAGCATTTCTTTTCTTTACAGCAGCATAAGAAAGAAGTGTTGAGAGCTGCTCTTAACCCTTTTGGAGTCCGAAGTCAAAAGGTAAAACCAAATGCTAGTTTTTGGGTTTCTGAAGGTGTGGCTATCGTAATTGTTTGGAAATGCTATTTCCGTATCACATTTGAACTGAGATTTCCCACAGGAGAAAAGCAGGGATACAGTAAGACTCAAAACATTATTAGACCTCTTTAAGAGCACCAGCATATCTGGGCATAAATTATACAGGTAAGTTACAACTGGTAAACTGCAATTATCTATTTTACTTAATATGAAAACATTGGTGTTAAGAGTCAGTGGGACTTTCAGTAGGGTTTAATATTGCTAAGGATTTAATGATTTTTGTCTCACTATAACTTGATAGTTTTTATGATATATAAAGTTTTTTCAAATTACAGTAAGACAAATCCTGTAGCTCTTTTCTCAGGCAAGAGTCCCTCAATGGGAGTTTTGCCTGAATGAGAACTGAATGAGGTCTAAATAATTAGCAATTAAAATATTCAGTTATTGTGCTACTGTATATAACAAAGCACTGGAGGTATTAAAAATTGCTAATCTCCTCCTTATTAAAATGTTAACTGCTAAACATAATACAGTTTTGCATTTTCTATCATTCATTTTTGCAGTTGATTAGTAGAGGTGAAATGTTTGTGACAAATAGTCATTTGAACTTTTAAGGGATTGACTTTGTTTTCCTGGCATTTTAGTTAATATTTCTGACTGAGTTAATTTACAAGCGGAAGTGTTTGTGGAAGCCGTGGATTTTAGTCAAAACTAGATAACGTACAGAGAGTAACTTCTGATATAGTATTTGTGAGTATTTGCAGAAGAAACCAGATGGTAAGCTACTCGTCAGGAGACAGAGCTAGGCAATTTAGGTATCCAATTTGTATATGTTTTGATTAGCAGCTTCTTGTAACGAACTCCAGTAATAGGTTAAGGATTGTCCATAGAGTTTACTGGGCAAATAATTTTCAGTGAGACACTAGCATGTGAACCGTTCAGCAACAGGTTAAGAAGCAAAGTTGGTGAAATCGTTTAGTTGTGCACCCAGCTCTGCTAATTAGCATGTGAGCTGTTTATTACTGTGCTAGTTAATGTAAGGGCCAGACTGTGCTCTCATCCTACTTCACTGCACAAAAGAATAAGAAGGAGTAAGATGCATCTCCTGTCTCCTTCGTCACATAGCAGCAGCAGCAGGATGTGTAGAGAGGGAGAATGGTATTTGATGAGTGAGAAAGGAGTGGTAGGTGAAGGTGATAACTGATAGAAGAAGAAGGTGAATTACTGGTGGAAGGATTTGGTGACAGGTGAATTTCCCAAGGGAAGGCAACTCCCTCAATATTGTTTCTCCAATAGCCACTCCCTGGAGTAGATTTTATTACTTATTATGCCCAAAGGTTTTTTTTTCTAATCTTTCTGAAGAGCCATTCTAGGCCTAGGCATTTAATTGTGCCATATAACATTGTTGGCAATTCAGGCCATGATTCTGCAAGGATTTACACATATATTTCACTTACAGCATTATGAGTAATCCTGTTGAAGTAGATGAGATTAGTTGCAGGACATAAAGTTAAGCATGTATATTAGTCTTTGTAGTAAAAGAGGTGTAGTTTCATTTATTTATTTATTTATTTTCAGTGTGGGAAGTTATTTTTAAAAATACATAAATACATGGGAGTTTCCACCAATTTTGTGGCAAGTAAAGAGGAGGTAGATGGTAACAAAATAAAACTTTTCTGCTTGTTCCCAAATCCACAATTTTGTCAGGTTCTCAGCTGTAAAGTGTGAAAAAGAACAGGCTGCTATTATTTTCCTTTTTACATGCACAGTTAAACCTCCAGCTAGAATGAGATGATCATATGATTTATTATAGAGGAGTGAACAGGAGAGAAATCAAACAGGAAGGCATGTGTGCTTGTGTGGACTCTTGTTTATAATTTCATCAGATTGGTGAACACCTCAGACATTTTATTTAGTGATAAGATATGCAAATTGTTCTGGAGCCAGCAGCAATACTTTTACCTGAATGTCAAAACTGACAGAGATTTTTAAATCAAACCTCAACAACAACTTGTATTTTAAAGCAATTACTCCTAAGATATAACCACCAACTACAGGCAAGTAAGTGCAGAATTGTTTTCCTACTTTCCTTCATACTATTTTCCTTCCTTTCTCATTTACCTCTGTGGACAAACAGGGTTGCAGGCTTACCTGTAAATACTGGGTGTAACTATGGGCAACAGTGCAGAGGAGCTATAAATTTATATGGAAGTATGCGCAAAGCACAGAAATGCAAATTGAAAGTGGGGAGACTTCCGAAATGAGATTTACCAGAGAAGATATCTTCTGGTTTTCCAGATGCCTACATCAAGCCTTCCGTATCTGTAAAGGAATGGGTAGTGCACTCTTCACTTCAACTGTTTTCTCCCTCTTTGGTTTTAGTTTTATTGCATTTGTGTCCTTAAATTAGAATGTGGTAGTAGAAGCCTGTGGATACAGCAGAAAGTTTGGACGATAGCTTTTTCTTGAGATTGAGAACTGAAATTCCTCAAGGCTGTGGATGTTTCGCTGCTAGGGTTTTGTTTTTGAGTGTACGTACAGTCATGGGAGAAAGGGTGTCACTGAAAATACAGCTTGGGATTTAAACGTTAGATGTGTTTATTTTTTGAATCCTTGTTCAAGTTAGTGCCCACTGCCCATAAAGTGATAATCCTGTGTATTTTGTCCAGGTTCGGTTCCTCCTCTTCTTTCCGTGAATGTGTGCACATAACTATGTCCAAACTCTTCCATTTGAAGCTTTCCTAGGGCTTTTTGGCTTGTTTTCTTCTTGTTGTTGTTTTTAGTGTGTGTACCTATTAACCAGAAAGATATCTGGGCTGAAAACATTTAACAAAGGGTAACAACTTAAGTATTCCTGTGTCTGTGCATGGGTATATGTGTGTGTGTGAGAGAGAGCTGTGATTAGAGAGATTATGAAAGATTGTTATTTGGTTTTGATTACATGCCTAGTTGTGTATGTTGTTCTGGCTCTCTGCATTCTCTTATATCATTTGGTCATTGTGTCCTAATAAATCCTCCTGTATGACATGTTAAAATTTCTGGTCAGTTGCTTTAGTTGGTACCAGCCTCTTCCAGGTGGGATTTTGCTTTCCACTTTTAAGGAAGAGCAACATTTTTGTTTTCCTACAAAATGAGAAGAAGGATTTATATGTGTTCATGATTAGAAAGATATGACCTGTCCATACAATGTAAGTCCCATAATATATGCTCATGGACCTGGGTCCCGTAGCTTTCAGGGTCCCCAGAAGTACTTTGTGGAAAACGACTTCCAAAATACTCAGGGCTTACTACTTGTGCAGATGTAGGCCACTGCATGACATTTTGCTTACAACAACTAATTCTAGGACCTACTTTGGTGTTGTGGATACTTAACTTCTACCCACTCAAACAGAGGCACTTCAAAATAATTAAAGTAAATGAATAATCCACACGCAGAGCAAAGCCTTTCAGAGGGAAAGTGAGTTTACTGAAAGAAAGAATTTGCTTTTTTTTACTAAATAGTTTCTTAAATAAGTAGCAAATGCTTTTGCTGGAAAATAACAAATAAAACTGAATCTTTGGTTGTCATTTCTGCCATGGCTGATGAAGTTAAACCATTGAAAGCTAGGAAAAAATTAGATGGAATTTGGTTTTTCAAGCTGAAGTCCAGGCAGTAGTGTATTGCCTCTCTGCAAAATGCCGACTGAGGTAGCACCGAGAGAAATACAGTGGGTGTTGCGGTATGTTCACCTTTAATGCACTGCTTTAAAAGAATTTGAAAGATTTGGAAGAATTTTGAAAGAATTTCTGGAGCTTGCTGGGGACTGCAGGGTAAAAGCACCAAAGGAAGTGGAACAGCCATGATGACACTGATTTTTCCCTGATTGGCTATAGGGATACTCATGGTTTAGTCTTTCACCTAAATGGACACACTTTAACCATCTGCTCCAGTACTAACACCATGGCTGCAGCTATCAACGTTGATACTTGCCAGTTGCCATTAGAGTCATTTGCTTGCTATATATATATATATATATATATATTCCCTATACAGCTATAGGGAATAATTGCTTATAGCTGATACCAATAACCTTATTAATCTTACCAAAACCTATGCATACATATTTGATAAATGGTGATATTGGAATCTGTCATATTCTTTCAACATCAGGCTTAACAGAAAATGTCTGCTCTTGCACATGTCTTCCTAACATGCAGGCTCCAAGAGGGGAAATTCAGCTGCTTTCTTATGTTGACATTACATTTGCTGTTTTTTCTGTGCTGAGTTTGATTCCAGGCATCCAGAAGCATTCCAGAGGGAGAGGCGACCGGCATCGCAGCCTGCACTGCTGCTGCTCTACTTGTCACTGGCTAGTTAATCATTACACTAACTTTTTCCTGTTCTTCATAGCTGATTGCTGCCCAGGGGACAGAGGTTACTGCAGTCTGGCTGCCAACACAAAGTTCAGTATTGTGCGTGCATGTGTGTTTATGTTTACCTGCATGCATCTGCATTGTGTTGATCAGCAGATATTCTAGTAAAACTAACAATGCAAGGCCAGTGCACCTATTTTTCTATATAAAAGGTAAAAGTGGGAGAGGTAATGTTTTACTCTGCCTCCTTTGCCATTTTTAAAAATGAATGTGAAAGTATTGGTCTCTTTAATCAACACACTAGCACAACAGGTTTCCTCATTGATTAAGAGTGGAGTTTCAGGATGCTAAAATTCTGCTTCTTAGAGCACATGTTTGAGTCATGTGGCCAGTGAGTCATGTTGATTTGCCAGGGGCCATGATCTGACACCTCCTCGATGAAAAAGACAATGTCCCTGTCCACTGGGAGTGACAAAGTATGGGCAAGGAACAGATGTCAGTGAAGTCTTTTGAGATTCAGAAGAAGGTATTTAACCACTGTGGTTCTTGCTCAGATATATGTAGCTGTATTGATTGTCAGGGTGGAAGCCAAGAAGCAACTTTCCTTTCAGTCATTCTGATTTTCTTCTTCATCTCATGTGCAGTTCATCTTGTAATATCTGGAGGATGTGGCGCAGGTTGCACTTGGCATTTTTGCCACATGGAACAAAATTTGGTATTAAATTCTTTCTTCTGTGCCAGTGAGTTGGTTTACCTTCATTGGAAAGAATAAATAGTAATTTTGCTGTCCAGATGTCAATATTTAGGTGGCCAGATTAAAGTACTGATCTTTAGCATCTCTGATGTTTGTTTTGGGAAAGTTAATTTTCTTCAATGGATAGCTCAGGACAGTGAATTTTTTTGCTCCTCCTCCTGGTCAGATTTCTGTTCTGTTGTCTTTTTTAAACTCAGTAAGCCCTTGGCTTCCATGGTTTTCCATA
>WAAD01000220.1:26391-44445 GCA_013389945.1 Fregata magnificens | reverse complement strand
CCGAGGGGCTTTTTACCCTCAGTAAATCCTATTGCCTTCAAGTATTTTAAATATGAGCTGCTTTAGTATCCTGCGCTCTCAGCAAAACTCAGACTACTGTCTATTACAGTCTCAACCACTTTATCTGGTCAATTTTTTCAAATGAATGTCTTCCCATTGAGAATTTTTTTCAACAGATTATATTTGCTAATAAAAATCTATGTAACTGAAAAACATTAACTAATTCTGGCAAGAACAGTGTTTTCGAGTCAGCTTCATTTAATATGATCGCTATTCTNGTGCATTTTAAACTCTTCTGTGACCCTGAAGTATGTTGAATAGTAAATAAAGCAACTGAGATGACTTTCACTGTATTTTGTGATTTTATCACATGCTGAAAAACATGTGATGAGAGTTGAAAATCTGAAATTAAAATCCTCTCCAGCAGAAAACTGTATTTATACTTATTTGTTCACCAGGATTTTTTATTCTTTAATATTTTAGTTAATCTCCTTTTGCTTTTATAAAGTATTTAACAAAAGCATAAAAGATCATAATGATTTTTTCAATGTTTTTTATCAGAATCCCTATGAAAAGGAAGAACTGATTTTTGAACACAGAGTTTTGGTTATCCCTTCATGTTGCCAAGTGCACCATATTTCTTCAGTACAAGTTCAATTTTGGTTTTGTGGAATCACTCTCCATATATTATATAGACTAGATTGATAAGAATCATAACAAACACAGCATGAGAATAACTGTAGTAGAGTAACATATTATTTACCTGACAGGTCTACTTTCTCTAATGAAATGTTCAGCTTTTAATATTAAAGAGGTACTTGAACCTTTTTAAATAACATACTAAATTCTTCCTCACCTTTTGAGTTACTTTTCTCTTTAGATCAGCTGCTTCTACTGGTTTTTCATGTTGAGCAGTTTCTTATTTTATTAGAAATTACTCTAAAATTTACCTCTTATGCATAGAATTATTCACAGGGCTAGCTAACATGTATGATGGAGTATGGCAAAAAAATCTAGGCCCATAGCAATACCTGGTAGACAATTTGCAATGATTTTACTTTGGTTTTAGTCTTTAAATATTAGTAGCTTTTGACATGTTACTCTCTTGAAGGCAACATAAAAGACACTATAATTTAGAGATTGGATTTGCGTGACGAATATGCCAACTAATAAAAGTTGGTGAAATGTGGTGTTTCCTCCCTTCGGGTTTAAAGAAGAATCTATGAGAATATGTCAAGTACCAACAAAAAAACGTTGGCTTAATAATTAGGAGTAGACCCTACTGTGCACAAGAAGAGTTTAGATATTACTGGGTTTGTTTGGCTTTTTTAATGCTAAAATATCAATTAACTTTTTTTCTAGTTTCGTTACACTACATACATACAGCAGCATTTTATATCCAAGCACAAATTGCTGGACTTCAGGACTGATTAAGCCAAAATTTGAAAGGATTTTAGATCATCTATTTAATAACAGAAGTACTAGATTTATTTGAAGTGCGTTTGATATGCCCATGAGTCCATTTGTGTCAATTTACTCTAATATTTTGCTTTCAGAATGACGATTTAATTAGGGTGATCTTCTGATCAAAATTTGAATGCTATGGGTGAAAAGAAAACGGGCTTCCTGTGGCAGGAAGATGTGTAGTGGTCGATGTATCCTCCTTTGCACAGTTCTGGTATCTCTCACGAGATTTTTCTGGAGGAATTTTGGCAACAGACTGACCTTTCTTCTTGAACTGGAATATATGAGCAATGGCACCTTCCCCCCACAGTTGTGCCCCTTTGTCAGTAACAAGGATCCCTGTTTATGTGAACTCTGCTCACTAGCTTCTTGAAGGGCTGTTTGTGTTCTGTATCTTTACAATTGCCTAGGTTTTTAGGAAAAAAGGCAGCTCACTATTTAATGATCGATATTTTCTTCTGCACCTGTGTTAACTGTTGACATCAGTGGGGCCTGGATGCTGTTTTGTAGTTTAACTTTTGATCCCTCAGAAATATTCTACTTGAAAGAAACTGAATCATAGATTGCAACTTGACCATATTAATGCACAGTTTTACGATGGAGTTTTGTAAAGAGAAATAGTAATTTCTATTAAGCTTGAATCTGTTTCCTCTTCTCCATGAACAGTTTGTTTGACTTGTCTACAGATCATTGGAAGCTCACTCTGAAGCTAGTCTTTGAAGCAAAGCCATAAGCATCCTACTTTGCATACGCATCACTTTTTAATTTGTAGAGTTGTGATATAGTCTATTTCTCCTCTCTGTATAATTCTTATGTATATGATGTTTACAAACTATGCATTTCTCGCATAGCAGCAATACAAAATGTATTCCGAAAGTCAACTGATCATGCATTGTTTGTAAGAGTGTAAGTCAGAAAGGTTGGCCTTGGTAGACCAAAAATAGAAGGATGACTTTCTGTCGCAACTTCCAGGATCACATAATGATGGATTTCATTATTACACTACTAGAAATGCCAGAAGAAATCAATACAAAATAACAAAGCTGCCTGCCTGCCAAAGCTTTTCACATTAACCCAGTTTTGACTGACTAAGTAAAAAGGTGTAGGTGTCTGTGAATTGTGAATCTCAGAAAGAGGGAAGTTTCCTTTCTCTCTCATTGGAACAAAGGAGGAGATAATAGAAAGGAAAGAAGCTTTTTGGAGGGAAGGAACAGGAAATGCTTGACTGGAACACCTGATTTCCCCAAAAAGAGCCACTAGCTATTTTTTTTCAACTCTAAGGATGGCTGAGAGTCACAGCAATAAAGCAGCTTTTTCTTGAGGAGCAGGAGGGAAATAATTTTTTTTTTACCCTGCTATACTTCCATTTTACTTTCCAGAAAGGATAGTAGTATTAGGAAAAACAATCAAAGAGTTCCAGAATAACATCTCTCTCTCTCTAAAACACAGAGAAGAACGCAAGTGTCCTTTGCTCTTCATGCATCCCTGTTTACACACAAGTTATGTGAATTATGTTATAGAATCCTAGACAAATAGCTGTCAATAACAGCTCTTTTCACCTCACATTTTACTTTCCTTTGTCCTTTTCCTTTCTTCAGAATTACATGCATTACTACATCTTTTGTACTCAGAACATAGTAGTGCATGTCAATATTCCATAAACTCAGTTGTGTAATAGCTTGGAACTCACAGTTTATAATAGTTCATATGTATACTAATATATGGATATAGAGTTATTTGCCTGTGATAGATGTTATTGGACTTATTCATAAAATGCATTGTTCAGTTTAGCCTCAGATTTTGTTGATGTTTATTTCTGAAAGACTGTGTCAGCACTAGAATTAAAATAAACCTAGTTTTTAATGCTATTTGAGTTGATTTTATGAGATGTTATAGAAGATGAATCATGCATTATTTCATGCATACTTGCAATGCTGTCATTTTAAGAGTAGATTTCACTTCATTTAATTTCATAGTCTTATTTAACACTAGAAACATCCTGGCCTTTGGGTTGTGTACTGTTTTCTACTTCAGCTTAGGGTTTATAGACCTTCTATTTTCCTCCCATTTCTCATATGCCTGTAACATTTAGCTTTTCTTCTTTGTTTTTGCATTGACTGTTCTTCAGGAAAGCTACATTTTCAATGAGATTCTTTCAGAATGGTTCAAGAACAATAACAGAAAAATAAACACTGAGTTTCTTTGGATAACTTTATTTTCTAATGTTCCTCGTATTGTAGAGGGAATGTAGAAATGATAGTCTTTCCTCACATTCCAGTCCTTGTCACTAGTTTTTTTTTTTTTTTTTAACAGCTGCCATGCTTGAGGGAATTCATCTTGCTCACAAAATTTCATAATCTCAAGAACCAATTTCTACTGCTATCTCCAAGTTGTTATGATTACCTTTTTCTACCTGCAGTACAAACCCAGGCTATTCAAGGCCCAGAATTTACACCTGACTGAATTAATGCAAAATTGGATTCTCTTGGAAAATATTAGGAAAGTTAGGACAGGTAAGAAACATAACCATGTAAAATAAGGCTCTTGTGGAGAAGCAATAAAGCAACACATACATCCTTGCATTACTTTACATCGCAAAANGTGTGACGTCTGCTCAGGGATAAAAGCTGGGAGGAAGGAGGAAGCGGGGGCATTCCTTGTTTGGGACGTTTGTCGCCGGGAGCCGCCGCGGCACGTGCTGGGGCCCTGCTGCCCGGGAGGGGGCTGGGCGTCGCTGTGGTGAGAGGTGGGCAGGGGGGTCTGGGTTGTCCTTTCCCTTTTGTTTCCGCAGGTGGCCTTTGTTTTATTAAACTGCCTTTGTCCTGACCCAGGAGGTTTCTTTCCACCTCATTTTCTCCCCCTGCCCTGCTAAGGAGGGGAGTGACAGAGCGGCTGGGTGGCACCTGGCGTCCAGCCGGGGTCAAACCACCACAAAAATTGAATTTTGTTTTCTGGTACTGAAGAAGATAAAGCCTGTAGTTCAATACAAGACTTCTGTATTTTGTTTCGTATTGCAAAACAGTTGCCTTACTTAGTTCCCTCATTTTCTTAGAGTAATTTGAAGCTGAATTATTTTCTGCATGATCACTGAATATTTAATTCAAGTCCACCCAGAACCTTTGAACATCACAAACCAAAGTGGAGAATTCAATAGAACTCTGACAGATAAATGTTTCAAATTACAGCAGGTTAAAATATGAATGGTTGTTGTTTTGGTCTTCCTTTTTTTTTTTCCTTTTTATTTGGCATATGTTATTAGCAATGGAATGGTATGTCATATGAATAGGAGGATATTCCTACCACTGGAAAACATCTCAACTTGTTATTGAAAACAAGTCATGGTGGACATGTAGATTATTAACTCATCTGAGATCGTAACACAGATATGCCTTTTTTCTAAATGCTTTGGCTGAACCAAATAAAAAAAAAGCAACCAGATGTTTTACTATTTCTTTAGCTGTGTTTTGTGTATGTCCGTAGATATGAACTTAGGAACCAAAAACACATGCTTCAGATGTTTTACTTTATTTTTTTTCTTGTCTTTGTATCTTCCATTAAACTCAAGCTCAGTCATGATAAATTGATTTTTCAAAGCATCACACCAACTGTTTATTTCAAGCTGATGGCTATCCCCCAAGAAGCCTAAACTGCAGTGAAGGTTCTTCTTCCCTCCCACAAATTGGAATAAAGAAAATAAACTTAAGGTAGCCAGAATGATCTTGAGGCTGAGTTCAGAAGTGAGAAATAGCAGTATGTGCCCGTGCTGTTGGTCATTAGATTCTAGGGACTGAATTAAAAATTGGGAAAAAAAGTAATACTTTGCTCATCTGATGTTTCTTGTGGGGTGTTTTGTCTTAAAAAGGGTTCTGTTAGATATTGTTATGAGATTGCACTTTATTTTACAATCAGAAGCACTAAATACTATCTGAGAAACTGTCAAGATAGATTTTTCCTTTTTATTAAAATACAATATTAAAAAATAAGAATAGGGTTAGAAAAATCACTCTACTAAACACTTTTTGTCAGTGGTTTTATTTGTTTATATGTTTGTACAGTATGAATTTAGCTCGCTCTCAGTACTGTTTTTAAAAATCTGCAGTTCACCATGCATTAATTCAATAAAGAACACAGCTTGCTCACTCTACTTCCATATCAGTGTAGATCCAATAATCTAGGAAGGGTCACTCATGAGCTATCTGTTAATGTCTGTACTGTAAAATGATATTTCCTTGATTTCAGTAAACAGAAATTGATAGAGGCACACAAAACACACAACATGAGTTCTCATTTTTGCAGTCCTGAAGTTAAGCAAATGCTAAACTAAAATGATAAATAGTCCATTTCTAGGGAAAAAAGAAAAAAAAAAAAAAAAACAAACCAAGCAAAACTCAGACCTTGAAAATCTGCCAAGTTTAGTCATTAGCACTTGGTATGCTTTCTGTGTTAGCTGCAGGAATCAGATGGTACCAACACAACTTCAGATGGTGCACTTAACACTTTGCTCAATTATTTTGAATATTCTAATTTCATGTCTTTGTTCTTTGCATGCATTTTGAATGTTCTGCGTAACACTACAAATACAATTATTTTCTTCTAGTTGCAATTGTTCTATAAAAGCCTAATCACAAAGACATAATATTTTTCTGTAAATGGGCACATGAATGTTGAGATTGTGCATGCAACAAATGAAAAGACAGACTGCATTGCGTAGAGAGCACCACTGTATCTGTTAACAGCAATCTTGTTTAATATTACATCATCAAATGGTTAAAAGAAATTAATTGTGTTTGTGTCCAGCCATTAGTGGCTGGCTCATGAAAACCAACATGAATATGTTAAACTTTGTGAATTGTCATCAGGAAAACACATAAAACATTTAAGACTTTAAAAATTAGTATGAGTCAAAGAATTTCAAATGTAATTCTAATTCATTTTTAGCTTTATCAAGTATTTTTACCCAGGAAAAACTTTTTGGAACTTTTTTTTCCCCCAGAAGTTGTTTCCCCCCTTTTTTTATTTTGGTTTTGTCTGATGGTTATTAATGAGATAGTAGTAATGAGAGAAAAGAGAGAATGTTAATTTTACAAGGTCTCAAGCTGTTGATGTTATTGAATGTCTGATAGGACAAGAGGAAATGGCCTCAAGTTGCACCAGGGGAGGTTTAGATTGGATATCAGGAAAAATGTCTTTACCGAAAGAGCGGTTAAGCATTGGGACACGCTGCCCAGAGAGGTCGTGGAGTCGTCATCCCTGGAGGCATTCAAAAAAGGTGTAGACATGGCACTCCAGGGCCTGGTTTAGGAGGCAGTAATGGTGGTGTTGAATGACGGTTGGACTTGATGATCTTAGAGGTCTTTTCCAACCTTAATGATTCTATGATGATTCTTTTTCTTTAAGATCAGAACAGGATCAGCACAGAAAAACAGGACAAGAGAAGGTTATTAAAGGCAGAAAATGCAGCTTCTGCCTCTGGGGAGGTTTCATTTGTACATAGTTGCTACAGAACCACAAAACAAGAACATGAACTTATGAGCTATTATGGTACCTGGCAAACTCCTACAGTTGTTGGGGGTTGTTTAGGATAATGCTTTAGGTCAAGAAGTCATAGCACTGCTCAGAGCAGGTGGAGTTGTCCAGAGCAGACCAACAAGTCTCCTCCTAGATGATGGTAAGAGATTATCTTCAAGGTAAAGTGAAAAAACAAACTGGAACAAAATCATTGTAGTGTTGATTTCAAGAGTATAAACTACTACTTAGTTCATCAGGTTAAAATATAAACCAAACCAAAACAAAAACCCTAGGCAAAAAGACCTTATAACAGATCGCTTTCTCCTGAACATACCTTTCATCAATAATTATTTAATGCTCATACATTGGTTAAATGAAAACTACCCTCCACAACACTGCCTCCTGAGTTGGGCAGTGACTTGTGATGCAGATTTAGAAATTCATATTCTCCATAGCCATGGATCGTCCCGACACCCCAGCATTCATCAGTTCAATGTAAGCTCTCTGCATAAATGTGGTAAGTAGCGTAGACCTACTCTGAATACTATTTTGCAGTTTATGTAGAATATGAGCATGGTCTTTGAGTTTAGAGTTTGGGACCACAGGTCACCACAAAGGCTGGAATAACAGCAAGGTTTGAATCACTTCCTCAGCAGTCCTACCTTAGATGTATGATGTATGGAGCATTAGAATAGATTATTTCTCAAAGAAGAAAACTTTCAATTTCTTGTTTTCATGGAAAAATACAAGCTTAGGAAAACAGGATATATTGGGGAAATGTGCCAAAACATTTACTAGGATAGTAGTAGAGCTACAAAGATGATCAGGGGACTGGAGCATCTCTCTTATGAGGAAAGGCTGAGAGACCTGGGTTTGTTTAGCCTGGAGAAGAGAGGACTGAGGGGGGATCTTATCAATGCTTATAAATATCTAAAGGGTGGGTGTCAAGAGGATGGGGCCAGACTCTTCTCAGTGGTGCCCAACGACAGGGCAAGGGGCAATGGGCACAAATTGGAACACAGGAAGTTCCATCTGAACACGAGAAAAACCTTCTTTACTGTGAGGGTGACAGAGCACTGGAACAGGCTGCCCAGAGAGGTTGTGGAGTCTCCTTCTCTGGAAATATTCAAAACCTGCCTGGACGCGGTCCTGTGCACCCTGCTGTAGGTGAACCTGCTCAAGCAGGGAGGTTGGACGAGATGATCTTCAGAGGTCCCTTCCAACCCCTACCATTCTGTGATAGAGTTATTGCCTCCAAAATCAAACTTTTGGTCAACAGGGAGAAAACTAGTCACTTCATAATAACTTGCTTACAGCAGTTGAAATTGCAGGAAACCCAGAGTCAGAGTAATTATTTGATGAAAGATTTCTGCAGCTTACCTGCTCATCAACAGACTATTACAGGACTGACAGCTTCAACAGATCAAAATCCTGAGATTATTCCCCAAATCTAACTTTCAAAAGACTACATTTATTTTAGTCACATCTTAATTTCCCAATACTTCTTTAACAACATGGATTTGATAAAAATTATTTTTAAACTGTCTTATGTTATATGCATTAACCATAATATTATTTTGTAGAATGATACTTATGTTTACATCTATTCTTTATACTATTGTACACATGTTCAGCAATTTAGCACATTTTCAGAATATAGCTAACATTTTAAGCTATCTAAATATGTTTGTCAGACTTTACCTGCTCACTACCTGTCACATTTTACATCAACAATATTAAAAGAGTTCTGCAAGCACTGCAGATAGAAACTTGTGTAACTTAGAATTATATTTAAACTGATCAATTTAAACTGATCAAATATGAGTGAGTGAGTTCAAGACACGAGGCAAGCACATTCTTACCTGTTTCAGCTGGCATCACTGCCTTGAAAATCTTCAGTGTCTGTTTTACCATGGCATGCAGGTAACAGGTTATGGGAGAGTATGCCTGCCTCTATCTCTGAAAAAATCAGTTTGACTTGACTGTGTTGCAGAATCCACAGAACTTTGATGATTTTTTCTTGCTGCATTAATCTGTGGTGCTCCTGTGGTGTTCCTGTCAGTGGAATATTACTGTCAAAACCGTTGTCCACTCAAAAAAGTTCCTTCAATAATGGAAACATGGGATGGAAAGGCGTATAATTCTTGTGGGGGTGAGGAAGAGGGAGGAAGAAATAAGTTGAGTTAAATACTTGCATGTTATCATAGCATACATACTCAGACAAAATCACTCCAGTAAAGTTATGTTGAAAAACATTAGGCCATACATATTTATGAATATTCTTTACACTGGCTATTAAATTCAGGTGGAAAATTAAGAATAACTAGAAAGGAAATAAAAAGCGTTCTTTCTAGGTGATGGGCTTTCCAACTATTTTACAAGACGGGTATATGTGAGCTCCAGAGAGCTTTACACAGAAATACATTATCCATCATTTTGCTGTTTTCTAGAAATTGTAGCACTAACAGAATTCTGTGAAATTCCTTTACAAATACATGCGTAGCAATACTGTTAAACTGCCATTTAGCTTTGGTTGGACATTCAAAAAAATGTGCAGATTAAATTCTATTAAAATAATGGATGGGTTTAAAGACACAATTCACAGCAAGCTTGTGCTAATCAGCATGACTGGAAGTACACTGATTCTTCAGAAATAGCTATGGCAATTTAGGGATTAAACTGTTTTAAAAGAAGTGCATACCCATTCCTATTCCTATTTGTACTTTGCTTGGTTTTTTTCCCAGGCTGTAGTACTGTGCTACCTCATCTGCACACACAATGAAATTAAGATGGTAAAATAATCTCTGCATGATTTAAAATGTATGTAAGCATTATATGAATGTTACCTTACAGTGCAGTAATTAAAAGAAAATAATACAGTTATAATTTAGTTATGCTTGTGTGTAAGGATAAATGTGTAGTGTAAAGATATAACTGGTTTATGGAAAACTAAACAAGTTACCTGGGTCATTCCAGTAACTTTAAACTAATTAGTCAAGTCACACAGATTGCAGATTTCTTTGCCAGTTTTCAAACTGTTGTAAATTGGAAGATCAGCTGGGGGCCCTTAAGTACAGAGAAAAAAATATTCTGCATTATGATTTCAGTCATTTAACTAACCTGTTTATGATAAAAACAATTGTAAAAAATTAGTTACAAAGGCATTGCAATTTAAAAAGGATTTGTGATGAAATGTTTCTTTGTTGCAATTAATAACTTAGAGTTGCCAAGCATAAACAGGTTTTGTTGACCTGCAATAACTTTCAATTCAGTATAATCCAAAAACAATTTAGTAGCCCAACATACCTATTCCCACAGCAGTGTTTATTTCTCTACGTATAAAAAGTAAATTTATGTCTGTGCGTCTCATTTCATAAATTACTTGAAATCACTTAAGAAAGTGTGATGTATAACAAACTATTTAGCTTTATTAATGTGTATGAAAATTAGCCTTCATTTTGGAAATTACATATACAGTGAATATTATAACAGGATTTTCATCTTCATTCATTTGAAAAGTTTCTGCACTTCAGTAGCTAAAACACTGAAACAATTGACAGTGACTTGGTAGCTGTGCTGGCCATAGTTTGCAGTTTAACTTTCTGCCATTTTTCGGTAGGAAGAAATGCAACAGCTGAACCAGAGGTGTGGCAGTTATGAATCACTACAGGTGTTCCTGTAAACAGTAATCTCTTGAATAGTAGTTTAAAATTATCTTTATGTTTTTGTGCAATTAATTCTGTAGCTTGTATGTCCGAAATGCTTAATGATTATCTATTAATATAGCCTTAGATTAATTCACATGTAGCAATGCTAATGGGTTTTATCAATTTCTAATATTGTCCAAGACAAAAAATAGTATTTTTGCCATGTTTAAAACAAGGGCAATTTGTCACTAGACAGAATTTATATCAACTAATACAAAAAGCATGACAGTTGGAATATCTGACTGGAATTTTTCTTTCTGTTGAAAGCTAAATGCTTTCTCATTCATAAAGATATATATGCGTTTTCTTATAAAACTGATTTTCCACGATGTAGGAGATAGGACTGTTTGTATTTTTACTTTAGTTTTCTTTTACATATTTATTAGAAGAACCAAAAGAATAAAAATAATCATTTCTATCGTGAACTATTTCTACAAAGAGTATCAGGCTTATAAAATTAAAACTGTCTTACTATGGTTTAGCAGCAAAACTACTCTTTAATTTTTTTTTTTAGGAATTGTATTTCACGTGAAATATCTTTAGTTTAAGCACAGAAATAGGAAAATTTTTCAGTAGTCACATTGCTTGACTAATCATCTCACTAGTGCATTATATTCTGTGAAAGAAATTACTTTTATATTTATTTCAATGGACGTCTGGTTTAACAGGTAATTTTTAATATTTAATGAGTATAAAGACTTATACATAGATGTAGAAATAATTTTAAATAGACTGTTTATGTGGACTATTGCTTTTATAAATTTTTCAAAAAGGAATATTCTCATATGTCCAGGTGAAGATTTTTGATACTTCACTTTTCCATGTTTTTTTTCTTTTCATGGCGCAATATTCTCTGCTAACAGAGCTCTGGAAAACCATTTTGCCTTTTCATTTTAGTACAGTCTGGCTTTTACGGTGATTTTTGATAACTGTAGATATTTTGGGTTAACTCTAACTCCTTCAGAAAAAAAACACAGCTTTGCTGAATATATGGAGCAGATAGGATCAATCCTGCTCTGAAAAAAAGATGTGTATACACAGTGCATTTTGCTATGCATCACTTTATAGCTAACTTATAATGGCAGAATTAAGTCATGAGGTGGTCATGAGATGATGATTCTCTTTTAACAAGGTCCAGAGGCAAATGGTATTGCTTTGCCATGTATATGTCTATTCTTTCTAGAGACATTCTTTATAAGAATCCTTTTTACTGTCTCTAAAACATAATTTTCAGATATTGCATACCTTTTGGAATGACATTTACATTTTGTAGTGTTTGTTGGGTTATTTTGTTTTGGGTTTGTTTTTTTTTTTTTCCTTTCAGAAATCCATACATGGGTCATTGGTGTCAAAGTTTGTTAGCTGAGTTAAGTGTCTTTGAGAGCTCTACTCATACATATAAGTATGCAGTGTTTTGCTGTTGTTCTTTTTGAAGGGCTTGTAAAGATTATAGCCTGCCTTAATAACCTTTACACTGTTAAATTTCATGTGTTTATGTTCCACACAGGTAAAGGACATGGAAAATTTTAGTCTCTTACTGCTTTTGTCAAAGAAATTGAATTAGAAATTCTGTATATAAAAATTATTATCCTAGTCTTCTAAATATACTTTTTTCCTAAAAAATTCCACTGATTAACAGTTTAGATTAAATTCCCCCTCCCCCCCCCCCCCCCCCCCCCACCTGCTGGATTTACTAATGCCTACAAAGCTCTCACACTGTGTTCCTGTACTGGGTCTGTCTGGGATGAAGTTAATTTCTTCATAGCAGTCCACATAGTGCTGTGTTGTAGATTGGTGACCAAGACAGCGTTGGGTTTTAGCTATTGCTGAACAGTGCTTGGACAGCATCAAGGCCTTTTCTTTTCCCACTCTGCCCCCCTTCAACGCAAGAAGTTGGGAGGTGACACGGCCGGGCCAGCTGACCTGAACTGACCAAAGGGATATCCCATACCATATGACGTTGTGCTGGGGGAAAGGAGGAGGAAGGGGGGGGATGTTGATGGTTAAGGCATGGCCCTGTTAAGTGTGCTAGTCTCCAGGAGGTGGCTGGGCATCTGCCTGCCAATGAGAATTAGTGAATGAATTCCCCACTGAATTCCTTCTGAATTCGTGGGGGGGGTGAGCAGGCAACTGGGTGGGCGCTTACCTGCCATCCAGAGTCAACTTACCACAGTTCCTTAGTAACAACTCAAAAAAAATGGACAGTGTCAAATTTACTAGGAGCAAATGTTTCTAATCAGTAAAACTGAAAATGCTTGACATTTCTTTTAGCTTTCCTTGAACAGTAATGGTGCTGCACTTTAACCATATGGTTTAAATGCTGCTCAATGTCTATGCTACTTTTTCTAGTGGAGGTCCCTGGGGAAGGTAGCAGAAAGCCACCACAGCTCTTTTCTGCAGAGAGGGCTTTGAAGTAAAAAAACCCAACAAAACAGTGTTGTTTCAATGTCTAACACAGGAATTGTATAATATCTGGATTATGGTGTGCTAGTTTGTACCATGGATAATTGAATGACCTTTTTAGTGCCAGCTACTTGATCAGGGGATAAGTTAAATTTTCTGTTTATAATGTTGTTTCGTATAGGAGCATATTTAATCCTAGGGAAAGCCGCATATGCCTATGGAAGAAACAATAGTCTCTTGCTATACTGTTAACTCAAAATTGCCAAATCTGTTCTTCATGTGAAAAGTTACCACAGAGGAACAGTTAATATTATTTTGTGATACAGTAGTTACTACCTTGGTTACTGAGACCAAATCGTTACAGCCTTTCTAATTTTTAACTAAGTAAAAGGGAAATTCCAGTCAATAATTTAACTGAGTTTTGCTTATTTTCATCATTGTTGCTAAAACTAATCAGTTTGGTTTTTAAATAACAAGTGAGCAATACTAGGACTGAGAACTAAGCTAGCCCTTTGTGATTTTCAGCAAGCTGTATTTCGAATAAGCATTAAAATGTGTGAAAGGTTGTTAAACTATGACCTTTTCAAAACTGCTGTTGCTGTGATGCACGTTTCCTGCTCTTGGTGACATTGGGTAACACATTTGGCAGAATAGAGGATTGCCTGCTGCTCTGCAATTGAAAGGCAATCAACCATTTGAATAAAGGTCCATTTATCTGTGCTGCGGCAAACGTGTCATTTCCCACTTTGTTTTAGAGGATACATTGTTTGCCGTTGGTTTGATGTTAAACAAATAATAAACGTTTTTCAAAAGACAAAGACAATACGTAAGAAAGAAAAACACAGTAAATGCTAGGTACAACTAAGGATTTATTTGAAAGTACTGAATTGCTGGCTTGAAACTGCTCGAAGGACATCAGTCTATATTTACACATAGACCCAGCAGTGCTGTTATTCCAAATCTGTTCAGCTGTTTGTTTCAGACCTCTGTATGTTTTCCATTCTCCTGTATAAGGCAAGTGGTGTGTCTTGAGCCCATGGAGAGTTTTACCAATTTAAGGGTCACTGGTCAAATGTAAGGAGGATGATCAACGAAGGGGATTTTTACAAGACTTAGTACAGTGCCAGAAGATTGCCTCCTAGGAGTGAAAGAGACTTTGGCAACACTTTCTTGGTTCCCACGAGCATGTGAACAGCCCTAGCCAGGACAGTAGTTTCACCTGAGGGAACCCACAGACCCCTGGGCCATGAGGTTGCACGCAAGACCCTGCTCTCTGGGCCCAGGGCACAGGGCTGGAGCATTGCCCCACAGCACTTTGGTGCAGGAACTGATTTTGGTTCAGGCAGAAGTCTGAACAGGGTGCTGCTCTGGAGTGAAGGCCGTGCAGCAGAGTTGTCACGGTCATTTGTTATGCTCTGGTATCAAAGCAGACGCTTAATAGGCCTGTGAGCGAGTGAGGAAGTTCATAGAGGCAGGAATCCACAAAAAGTCATCTCGGTCATAGGAAGAGAGGGCTGGGCAGCTGCTGAGCCTCCTGGTGCAGAGCGGGGAAGCTGCCGGCGGGCGCTGGCGGGGCAGGAGGCAGCACCAGAGGGGAGGGAGCCCCGGGGCGGCAGGAGCCCGGGCTGCCGGAGGGGAGATCGCCCCGAGGGGCTCAGCGAACAGGAAGGGGGAGAACGGGAGCAGGTGAAGGCTCTGGAAGGTGAGAAAAGTTTCTGCCTAATAAGCAGAAGATGTTTTTTTTTATGTAGCGCTTGTTGTGGTTGTGCTTTCATTTCTTCTCTTTTTCATATGTGGTGTTTTGGTCCTCGTCTTCAATTTGGTTCAAGCTGAGGAGGTATGATTTGATTTTTTTCTTTTCTGAGGAAGCTAAATTCTGTGAAGTTTGCTCAAGACAGCTGCAGAGTGCTGGTAAGAGAAAGGGATTCACATGGGCAAAGTTGCTAAGCTGTTTCTGACCAACAGATACACTCTTTTGGGAGGTTTCAATATTTCAGGTTAATAGCCAGGTATGCCACACTTACAACTCATCGTGGTATTATAGGATTTTTCCTCTCCTTTTACTCACGGTAGTTTAGCATATTTATTCCTTTAGAAGCGTGGCATTTTCTCCTATTTTGTTCCTAATTTACCTTTACAGGAGAATAAGAAAGTCATTTTATTTGAATACACAAGACAGGCATTCTCCTAAGTGTATTTAGCCTGACTCTTAAGGTAAAAAAAAAAAAAAAAAGCATGCGCAGTCATAATGTCTGTGTCGATTTCTGCTAGTGCTGACCAATAAATGTTGTGCGCATCAGAAGATTTCAATCAAATTCTGAGCAGGTGCAAGTCCTTACACTACTTCCAGTCCCCCTACAAAGGGGGGGCTTTTTTTGTGCGTGTGAGGTGATGGGGGGGTGGTGTCCATGCAGGGCAGAATAGAGAGGACAGTACAAGACCCAGTCAAAAAATGATTGCAGGCACAGGCAAAGTAAACTGTTGTATAAAATACTCCATCTTACTTGGTTGATGCTGAAAGAAAACCATGGCACAGCAACCTGATGGTCAGCCATGCGTATGGTTTCCTGTCACTCCCACAGGTGGGAGCAGCGCTCAGGGGTGTGAGCTGAAAGGGGCTGCTGCTGATGGGAGTGCACTGCAAGTGCTGGTGCCCATCCTGCCCCTTCACGCGTGCGGTACTCGCTTTTGTGTTTTGGGGTTTTTTTTTTTTGACACCCTACCATCTTTGAACCACTAGCGCTGCCGATACAAACTTCTGTTTTGCCTCTGTGCCCGAGAAACTTTGAAGAGATCCAAACTGCTGCTTTTAATGATGGCTAGGGCTAGCAGAGTTAGGGAAAAGAGTACGCAATGAGGAATTGCTTGAGAGAGCTGTTAAGAGGAGTTCTGTCTGGTGTGGAAACGGGAATAGCTCGCTCTTGTTCTGTCTTCTTCAAAGCAGGTTTGCACCTCTGCTCTTCAAAGCCTCCTGGGACAAAGAACAATATTCCAACAAAAGTTTATTTCTGCCTCTGAGTTTTTTAAGAGGTCTTGCTGTACAACTATTTTACACTTTTAAATCATTAATGGAAAATATTGACTTAAGTAAACCTTGCATTGTTTTATGTCTGTGCAATTATTATCTTGAACTCCATATTTTTAATCCTGCTTTGTGGTTTAAAGCTGTCCCTCACATTTTATCCACTGATTTTTTTTTTTTTTGTAACTGAATATGTGCAGGCATTTTGTTGTGGTTAATTAGAGTGATGTAGCACATTCTTGTGCCTACATATTGCTCATCTTTCAAAGTTCTTTCAGTTCCCATCTCATTAGCTTAACGTTACGAGGTTATACCTTAACAGTAAAAGGCAGCAGAGTCCCTCAGACTTGTTCATCTATAATTCCATGTGCTGTTGAACTCCTCCTCAGAAAAATTCTTTACGTGATCAGCCTTTTGTGAATACACTTCCACCTTTATGAATGGGGATCTGTTCCAGGTAGCATTTCTCTATTTTGTTCATAATTGTTGTATTCAAACTCTATGACTGTGTTTGAATTGCTACTATAATGATTCTCCTTGTGGTGAAGGACCATAATTTTAAGATTTTTTGTCTTCCACGAGATTTTTTTGTTCATGGCTGTGATGTGACAAATCTTACTCCTTTCTCCTTTACTAAATTTAATGAGACAAAAAAGTGATTCTTTGCTTCTGTTAAGAGGAATGAGCTTTGGACTTGACTATTGTACCTTGGGTTTTTTCTTCTCAACCTTGTTATTCTGCAGTCAGAGAAAATGCTACTATTTAATTAGTCTTTCTCAGCTATAATTTCTTGCCATAGTTCCTTCTTCCTCATTTTGTTCTTCTGCCTTCACTACTGCAGGTAGACAAAGAACTTCAGAATGTGTTGGACAGTTAATTGATTTTTTTTTTTTTTCTTCCTGTGGTTAAACTTAAACTTCTAGACAAATTGGAGGGCGGGGGGGAAGTGGGGGTATATTTCCTTCTACTTTTATGAGTTTAATGTTGTAGTTAGTGGTATTACAGATTATTTAAATTGAAGATGCCCTGTAATCATTGAGTAAGTCAGTCACAGAAAAAGAAAAGTGAATAAACATGGAGCATGAATTTATATTTTTGTCACTTTAAGAATTTGTAAGAAATATGTATCCGTATATAATTTATAGAAGACACATATTAAAATTACTTGCTTGCAAATCCATGAACATGACCACAAGTGAGATTTCTCTCCACACCACCAGCCTGCCCCAGATGACCATATTCCAGAGGTCTTGTCTCTTCAGAAAAATGTATGAAATACAAATTCCTAGTAGTGTGTCCAAAAGCTTGGCTAAGCTGGTTAGAGTTTGGAATGCAGATAATTTAGTTGTCAGTTGTCAAAACTGTATTGTCTGTTACAATATAGGCTCACACAACAGACAGACAACCAAAGATGCTACAGTTTGAAATCAAGGCATGTGCTATGGTAAGGCACTCTAAAATCATATTTAGAGAATACATTGGTAAGGTGAGTTCAAAATCCTGTATCTCTTTATTTTATTAAGATACGTGCTGTTAGTTATGTGGGGGAACTTTATCACCACAGGCATTATATTGACAAATTATGGATAACTTTTATTTACTCTCAAATAATTCACTCTTCTCTTTAAATTTTGTCCCCTGCCCAAAATATTCATAACCAAAATAAAAAATGCTACAATACTGAAGAAGTTCATATAGCAGGAGTGCTGGATAATGAGTAATGCAGAGTTAGTGTCATGTTCAGTCAGTGTAATTACAAGCTGTTCTTGTTAGTGATATCAAAATTTGTCAAAGAACTGTTAAAATACTATTGCTTTAAAAAAAGAAAAAGTCTAGAACTTTTTTTTATATTTATGAGCAGATACAATTCATGCTGAGGTCATGCTTACTGTTAATGCCCTACCAGGGTTAATGGTAGGTGGTGATCAATCTTCTTTTCCTGTTTGTTTT
>WAAD01000219.1:2037-26598 GCA_013389945.1 Fregata magnificens | reverse complement strand
AACCAGCTCCCCTCAGCCAGACCCAGTACAAACCTTTACATGGCACACTGATATTTCTTGATAACGGACCTAATACTGTCAATACAGGTGAACTAGATCTCATTTATGCCTGGTTGTGATTATACTGTAGACAAGTTGCTATCTGCCATTCAGTCCTATGTGATCTCTCTCTTTCCTATCTCCACATATGAGCCAAATAGGACTGCAAGGTTGATGACTTCAGCCATTACTGCACTTACAGTGTTCTTGTGAAAGTACTATTCAATCAAAAGGAGAAAGCACCTATAAATTCTCTTTTATCTCTATAATACAAGGGCGCAATAATTTGCAAGTTCAATATACTGCGTAAGTTACAAATTAAATCAACTGCTAGCATTTTAAAGAGTTCTCATTTCTAAAAGCTGGTGCTTCAACACAGAAATGAAACACCTCTTTCTAAAAGCTTAAAAGGAATATAAAAACTCCTCTGGTTTAGTACAACTGCTGTGTTTTATAAGGACCAGACATTTCAAATGCGTTTTGCATTAAAAATAGTAATAATCTAGATGCATTTAACTATGAAGAACAAAAGTGAGCTCTTTTCAGTATGAATTTGATATCAGATGTGTTACGGCTACATTTAAAATAACTGCCCATGATGTTTCTTCCTTATGTATGCTTATAAAGCTGCTCAGAATTAAGTCCTATAGGGATCTTCCAACATGAATGCTGGCAACTATTCTGAAAGTTCAGTCTCTGTTGATACATATGGATATTTTGTAAAGTTACTTTGCAGAGTTGGGTTTATTTTAACTTGGTAAAACAAATATTTAGGGAATACAGTGTATTAAGTGATTTATACAACAGAGAAGTATAAACACTATCAAAAATACACAGCTATTACTCAAATTTATGTAAGCTGCAATACCTGTTTACCAGCTTAAAGGTACAAGACGGCAAACCTGTCATTTGATTTTAGAGTATCAACCACATGCCTTGTATCTGCTTTAGTTTACAGTTCTACCACCATCGCTGCTAATGACACGCTGCAGCCTGATGCATCAGAGACTAATCCTGAGGTTTAAACAAATGATTCCCTATTATCTCTTGGTCTTAGAGTGTGCCGCATCAAAAGTCTGATGGATTAGTGAAACACTGCTACCGCTAATTGCTGACAGAGGAGTATTTAGGGCACTGAGGCAATCACTGGAATAAAAATAATAATTAAAAAAAGAAAAGAAAGAGAGAGGGGGAGAGAGAGAGGCTGCTTAGTTTTCCTCTGCAGTACAATCAGTCACACAATGTCCTGTTGTGAAAAAAAAAAAAAAAATCACTAAACATATGCTTTATCACTTGGTCCCAAACAAAGCAAGTCTTTTCCATATTAAGTGTTCTTTGGTTTAGCAGCTGTACGACTAACAACCAAAGGTACTAAACACTGACACAAAGCAAAAGATGAATAAAGAAATGCTTTTACATTTTACATTTACATTCCTGTAAAACTGTGCATAGTGCAGGAAGAGGCTAATGAAAATGCAAAAACATTTAAACTATATAAAACTTGGGGCCTGATCCCTAGGAAAAAGTGCTGGAGAATTTGCAAGACTGCACTGATCAGCCTTACTTTTAGCAACATAGAAACCTAAGTTTGGTATTAAACAAAAAGGCAGGTAGACAGACAATTTCATTCAGCAGAAATCACAGCTTATTTTGCCGAACAGCGTTGGTTCATTGTCAAGACCTGTAAAGGAGTGGAGGTGTTTTGCTTCGTTCTGAGTGAATGACCGGAAAAAGACCCTAAAATACACACACACCTCAATTGCTGATGATCAACGTATGGAGCTCTCACCAATTTATCCAGTAACAACATAAAAGTTTAGTAAGTTCTGTAAATTTGGATCAAGCTTGCTCTAAAGTCCCTTTAAAAAGTCCCCCCCCCCCCCCAAAAAAAAAAAAGAGAAAAGAAACGAAACATGATGGAAATATGCAGATTACAGAGAAATATACAACAGATTTTCTTTATATTTAATGAAAAAATACCAGTCATTTTCTGTGATCCATCAAACACTAATATGCACGTTCACTTGCGATATCATAACTGATAGAAACAAAAACACAAAACCAAAACCAAACAAAAAAACCCCACACAGGTGAACAGAAAAGGTGGCCTGACACTCTTGGACAAAGGCAAAGCACTAAGCTAAATGGCTGTTCAATGACAACAAGAAAACATGCTTAAAAACCTTCCCTTCCTTTGCCTGCACAATGAGAAGACGGGACCTTGTCACGGGAGGACAAGGCACCATACAGATGAAATTTAAAGAGAGCTGACAACATTTATTTTGACCAGAAAAAAATTTTAACATTTATGAGTCTTGCTTCTAAGTTAAAGACAAATAGTCACCAATTAATGAAATATACATATTGACTAATTCCTCATGATTTTGTGCAATAACCTGAACATACAAACATCCACTCCTAAATTTCAATTAATGAAAAGCTAACGTAACATACGCAGTTTAGGATTTCCAAAATTCAGAAACCTCTCAAACTGCCAGTTAAACAATGAAACCGCAGCGAGAGGCAGCGTTCCCAAAGAAAGCAGGAGGGCGTGCAGTCTGTTACTGCGGCCTGCGCCACACCAACCCAGCCTCCAGCGGCCAGGGTGCAGAACTGACCTGGATTTTTAACTTCACAGCAAAACCTGTTCCACATATTCGAAGTGAACTAACCACAGATACCACAGCATTTAACGCCTGGGTATCCCACAACCGTTATCAGTGCCTTTACTGTGGTTTGCTGTAGAAACTCTAGGGGCTTTTCATGACCAAAAGTGGCTGAAATTAGTCCCCACCACCAGTAGATTACTGCCCATAAAACTCATTCCCATGAACGTAAGAACTTGAATTCAGCAACAGACATCCGAGTGAGCATTTCTATTTTATCTCAAAGAGTGTCTAATGGTATTAAACAAAAGTCTGAGTGTTGAAACTCTAGAAAAAGTTATATTAAAGAGATCTGACACCTCTTACTGATATTGCACAGTAAATGGTAGAAGTTGCTGCTTCTTGTCAGTGTTTTGAAGAACTTTAAGTGGAACAGGCAGAAAAAGTATTTGCTAACTTAACTGGTCCACAGATTAAAAACAAGAAAGTGAATAATGCAAAAACAGAAGTATGTTGAAATTCTGATTTATTTCTCTTACCATACATGTGTCTACTAAAATATCATCCACACCCTCTTACACGTTATTTTCCCATTCAAAGATGAAACTCCATCCATCCTAGAAATCAATATGAAATATCATTAAAATTATCTATTGCAAGATCAGATGTTATCTGAAGATTAAAAAGAAGCATTAAGATGCTTTGATCTAGGAAAAGAAAAAGCCAAAGTATAAAGACATGCTGGACTGCAACATTTCTGAATATGCACTATAACAGGCTGAAAAAAAATTTCTGAAAGCCTACAGTTATACTAGTATGCTTGTAATGATAGTTAAGTTTCATATAATTAAATATATTGTATTGCTTTTTTAAAACTAGATATTTATGAAAATCTTAACGCTTAGAAATGACTAATGCAGTAGAGACAACCTCCAAATATCAAGATTCCCAGCAATATTACAGTGTGTAGTCTTTTGCCAGAGGCAAATAACATCTGAGTCACACAACTTCCAGCTGTCACTTCCAAATACAAGCAAGTTCGGAAGTGAAAAAGGACTGCTAAAAACCGGAAGATTACTGAAGATAAGATTGGATGATACTGAACTAGTACATCGAATTTATACCAAAAAATGGTTTTGAACTTAGAAGTGATCATAATTTTTTTTTTAATCACCTGAAATTACTCCCCTGGTGTTCTGGTACTAACAGAGTATTGAGAAGACAGCCAGTAGACTTCAGCATATGCTGCAGTGTTGACTGACATTATGTCATAGGAATTGCTGCACTTCAGCAGCTTGTCTATCCCAGTAGCAGAAATCAGGATGATCCCATGTATTTTGTTAAGTGTAAGTGAAATACTTTTTGCTTCAGAGCATAAGCTAATTCAGTACTCCTTCTAAATGTGTTTCGCTCTTTTTGGTTTCCAGTTACCCTTTGGCTGTGGTTAAGTCAACCATGGTACAGATATCTCACACCAAGCCTTTGCTTTAATGGCTTCTCCACAGTCTTCCTGGGGTGGATGTGCAAGAGCCAGCAGGTGCTGGAGCATCCAAAATGAGGTTGTTACTACACACACATGCAGCGCAGAACTGGAGAAAGACAACCAACTTAGAGAAGTCACTAAGCAACTCAGAAACATCAACCATTGCACTCAGTATGCAATTCCAGCAGACCACCTACAAGCCAGCAACGAGAACCGCTCCCTAGTCTCTAGAATGGAAAACTGAAAGATTGGAAATCGTAGTTGTACATGCTATGGAAGTGGTTTCATCATATTATGATGTTCTTTACCAGATCTATGACGTTTAGGATTCTGAAGTAATGGGATTTTCATCTTTGTGCCATAATGAACTTTTGACAGATGCATAATTTCAATAACTGAAGAGCTAGGAACAGAAAGCTATTGAAGATATTTTAGATATATCGATTTTTTAAAAGATAGCAATACATAACCTCAACACATGCAGCATTAAAAAAAATTGCAGAAACTTTAGCAATTTTCTAATTCACTTTCTAGCCTACGTCCAAATGTTACCAATTACCTAAATAAATGCTTACAATGAACTGGGACTTTTTTCCCAGACTACATTTCAATTGATTTTAGTAGCAATTATTTTCTATGCCTGTTGCTGTGGGAATAGTGGCATAAACAATTAGAACAGTGAATGACCGAGTAGGTAGAAGTTGATAGATGGGATTAAAACTTATGGTCATATAAAAATCTTCAGGACAAAAAAAAAAAAAAAAAAGGGGAAAAACTAGAAAAGTGACACTGTGCAATGTCATTTAAACTATAAAAAAGGCCTTAGATCAGAAATCTTGTCATTTATAATACTTAAATAGGGCAACATATTTTACTGCTTCAAAAACTCATCCCTTCTTTTTATTCAACAGATAAATTAGTAGAACACTCATAATGTGTCATTGCATTTTGGCTAATCTTTCCATCTAATAAAGCAGTAACAGTAATTTTAACTGAAATTATCATCCAAAAATGGCAAATTTGTCATTTTACAAAGATCAGATTTTCAAGGTTTTTTTCAAGACTAATAATATCCATTATTTGCTATAGTTCTCTTTCAGGCTTTTTCAGATCACACCATGATGGAAATACCTTTTTTACTGGGAAACATTTATTAGTGGAAATCCGACTGTGAACTACCAAAAAGATATTATTCCTTCCTATTTTACTACTGTTCTGACAGAGCAACCACATCACCTACTAATATTTAGAATAATTACTTGTGGTATTATATCTACTCCTCACTAGAATGGTTACATTTTGATTTTAAAAGTTTGGGGGTGGAATATAACCAACCCACTATTATTCACCAAAACTGAACCACAAAATATGTAAACGAAACTTCTCCCCACCCACACACCCCCCCCGGCCAGTAAAAGCTATTTAATTATTTAAAAATTCAATTTAATTTTTGAGGACATCTACATAGAATGAATCTTCAGAGACAATAGTAATGTCTCCTCCGCTTAATTTAGTTCTTTAAATTAGTATTGCAGTCCTAATGTTTTCATTATTTGGACTTTAATCTGCTGATTACTTTGTAGATGTAGGTTTATTAATGGAAGGGCTTAGTGCCCCCAATTAGTGCCTTTAATTATTGATTCCTTGCTGGATTTTTCCTTCCTTTTGTAGTTGGTAGGCAGCCTTCAATTGTTTTTTTCATTTCTTCTTCTGCTTTTCTTAAGGGTAGTGCCTTTGCTGCCATAATAAGTACAAAAGTATATTCATAACAGCAGTGAGCATTAAACGACGCTTCCATAACTGGCACTCTTACCAAGGTCACTACATTGAATATTGTTCTTTGTTCCCTTGTTCTTTGTCATCTTTGTGGCTGACGCTTTCACGGCCAGAATCTCATTCACATGTTTTATCTTCACGTGCCTCTTCTCTTATAATGCAGCTCTTGTCAAAGTCATGATGTTACACTGGCCACAAAGTGACACATCTGTTTACTCACATTGCCTCTGATTTTTGCTATACGGCAACTGATTTCCAAGGATTCAGTGAGTTATTTGTTAGGGGGAGAGGGGTGGAGGCGTGGGGCTTGGTAGCACCGAACTTAATTTTGAGTCAGCCACTTAGGAAAACACTTTTCTTTCTGTATTATACTCTGGCAGGGCTTTTCAGCAGGGGATGCCCAACTCTGAAATTGGTTGATTCTGCAAAACTACACAACACTGACCTTCACGAAAAGATGCAAAACGTTCCAGTTCTCTCAGGATTTTTCAAGGAGAGGATGGCTATTAAGGAACAAGCAGATCAGGAAGGCCTGTAGCTTTCCTGAAGACAGCTGTTCTTAATATAATATTTTTTGTTTCTTACACTAAGTTAATAATACATTTCAACCGCTGGTCAGGTAAGTATTTTGGGATACTATTTTATTTCAAGTATCTTAAGTTGCCTTTCTTCTTTGTAAGAATCTAACTTCAGAGCCCCTTGTATTTTTGAACATTTTTTTCAGTTCAGGGATGAACTAAAACACAAGCAAGCTAGAAATTCCTACAACATAATTCAACTTCCACACAGAACCCCCATTAGCTGCCACTCAGTCCACAAGCAAAAATGATGAGCCAGCATGTCGGCGGCAAGCTGCATCAGAGCGAAGGTCTTAGATATGCAATTCAACTCTTCCACTCTATGTCACTCACAACAGAAAGTGAACAATCTAATAGCCAGATCATTTATCTAATATTTAAGTTTAACCATGTTGAAAGTAGTATCACTGCTTTTCATGAAACCTTGTTTTACATTATTAATTTTTGAGCAGCATCTGAGTAGCTGAAGTTTTCTTTTACCGAGTGTTTTACTCTGTTTCAGTCTCATACGTATTAATTGAGACTTGTATGAAAACTTCATTTTAGATAGTCCCCAAATTACCTAGCTTCAGAGCAACAACTGATTTCTGAAAATAAGTCTCGCTGACCTTTACCTCTCCTGTCTGATACAGAATTAGTTCCGTTCATACAAAAAAAGTACAGACCTCAGCATTTCTAGTTTTCTCATTATTCAGGGTGGGGAGCGAAGCAACCTCACTAAAAGTAGCGCTCTTAAAAAGAAATGCAACTTGTCAGGAATGCAAGCAGCCTCCATATTTCTTCTTCTACCCGCTATCAATTTTTTTTTGTTTTGTTTTTAACTACAATGGAAATGTATAATCCATGCTTTGTCATGCAGATCTCCTATTTGTGTTTAGGCCAAGACTAAAAAAAGCAGTGGCAGACCAACCAGCTAATCATACTCTTCACCTTACAACCTCAGGCAAATTACCTTAAAACACTGCAAAACATAATCTTCATCAAGTCCAAAAAAAAGTAATAATTAATTCAATAATGTTAACATACAGAAGCTTAAGAACTGTCGTCAGGACACAGCAAACGTTAAATACACTAAACAGCTCTGAAAGAAAATACAGCAATGAAGAGCCAAAATATGTTTCTCAGAAGCCCTCTCCACTGCATGCATGCCACTTAAAAGCAAATTTTAACTTGCATATCTGAGTTTTACCAAAGTTAAGGGAAGAAAATCAGCACTTTGGCTTCTTGCACAATGGAACAAATAAGAGTTCTAGGAAACAGCCCAGGATTTCCTGCCACAAGTTATCACAGCTTATCACAACTTCCACAAAGCGATATCTTCACATTTCCCTCAATATCCCCGATACTCCCTCCTGCGTCCCATCAGCTGCAACAGAGAATCCCACAGTGACAGTTTCAGGTGCACAAGCGGCCGGCCAGGCTACAACTCAGCTTCTGCAGCAGCCATTTCCCCTGGCATGCACTAACTTGAATCTCCCTCCTTTACTCAGTCACAAATTTTCACACAACTAACAGGAACTAATTACCTCTGAGGTTTTTTCAGCTGTTAAATGCGGAGAACCAAGTTCCAATGTTGCAATGAGGGACTGACAGAACGACAGGCAGAGCAGTCATGTAAACATCACCACTTACGACAGCAAGCTGCAGATACAATGCATCTGGCAAAGCTAAAGCTTTCATTTCTGGCTCAAGGTTTACATAAAAAAGTGTACAGCCAAGATAATCCATCCTTAATTACGCCTGAGATTTCCTGACCTTTGTGTTCAAATAGCACACTTGGTGACAGTAGGGTGCAAGATTACAAGCCAGTTTTCATTACAGTTACATCAGTATTAATCACACAGGTATAATTCCATGCATCTTCATTTGCTTCCAGTGCATTTCCCTGGTCAAATTCCCGAGGAAGTTGGTTAAAATTATTACTAAGCACCAAGCACGGCCCGATGAACCTGATGAAGTTACTGACTGCTTCTGATCATTTACTAGGGCTGAGGAACTCAAAACCAGAAAATTATGTCAAGTTACACAGTTCATTAAATTAAGATGTAACTAAGGGTCAGTTTTACAGACTTGCTTTAGCTTCTATATATGAGGAGCGCTAGGAAAAGCATCCAAGGCCACAGATATGTTACCTGTGTCATAAGACAGAGGAGGGATTCTTCTCATACAATGCAAACATATTTTTTTTTTTTAGTAAAGGAGGATGTTAATCAATGACTAACGTCCCACAAGCAGCTCTACTAAGATCACATAGTTTAGACTTTCCAAGAGAGATGACTTAAGCAGTTTCTGAATCAAGAATGGAAGCCCTGGAATACCTGCAAATTTCAGAAAATAAAGCTGTAATCAGAAGATAAAGCTGCAATGATGCTTAAAAAAAAAAAACAACCCACACCACAAGAACCAGAAACCTCTTGATCTCTCCCTGGATCCTGGAACAATCCCCAGTGAGAGAACAGCTGCTACAAAGTTCAGTTATATCAAACTACCATAAGTTAACACTAGTTTATGGCAAATACCTTGAAAAACTGAAGTGTATGCTTAAAAGCAAATCTATCAAAATATAACAGTTTTGATGCATTTTTTTCATGAGGACTTTACAATACTGTATCAAGAAAATCAGAACACTAAAAAAAATTTTCATGAGATTTGTTAAATTAACTAAAACCTAGCCAAAGACACATCTCAAATCGTAACTACTGGGGGGGGGGAGCACTAACTAGGTGTGTAGTGGGAGCTCTTAACAAAAATTAATAGGACTGTGTTAACAACTTCTAAAGAAAGTTGTGCCATCCCCAAATTGAGTTTTAAGATGACAGAAAGACTGAGAAAGAAACATTAAGTAATAAATAGTGTTACACAGCAACCTCAGTAACATTCAGTAAGTCATAGGCTAGTAAATAATCATTTTGAAAAACACATACAAAAACTTGTCTTTAGAAGCAAAGGATGAGTGTGGAGAACAAGGGCCTCCATGCCAGGCAGGAAGGACTGAAAGAAAAATTTAAAAATAGAAGTATTTAAAAACAAACCAACCAACCCCAAAAACCAGACAATCAACCAAATGTGGGTTCTTCATAGAATGGTGGGGCCAAAGAAACAGGTAGGAACAGCAGGTGGGAGTTAACTGCCTGGGCATTAAATGCAGCGGTTCAAGGAGGACTTAATTGTAGAAACTGCTACAGCCTAGAGTACAGAGGCAGACAAACCAACCCACACACACACACACACAGTCCCTTCTGGTAATATAATCCACAAATCATGTAAAAATGTCCATAACCCAAAAGCCAGATCAGCTTCCTTTGAAAGGAAAGAGAAACAAAAGAAGGAAATGGGCCTTTAACAGGCAGTTAACAATCTCTTAGCCTTTTTTTTTTTTGTTCAAAAATACTTTTCAGTTTCAATTTACTGTTAAGCCCAAAACAGAGGGAAAGTCCTTGCCTAGTAAAATCAACTTTCCACAACAGCAAATTATGTTGATTTTCTAAATAAAAAAAGATCTCCTCAAGATCTCCACAGCAAAGGATACAGACTACTAAAGCAGAAATTCTGTCCAAAATTTCAGTAAAGCTCTGATACAGGACACAGAGGTCAACTGTGTGGATACTATTAAAGCAACAAAACATACAAAAATGAAAAGCTATACGAAGGGGCAATCCTGAAGGTTATACATATTCAACTGGCAGAAATATAATTGGTATCCTCTGGATTTTTTCATGAGCTCTAGCAGCTTCCAACATTGCATATGCTACTGTGTTGTACAGAAACTAAACACTAAGTATGTGTTATCATACATACACAAATTTCTGCTTCACCAAAACATAGTTATATGCATATTTATCTAATCACCAGAAGTTTCAAAGGCGCAGAGATACATAAATTCACCATTTCTGTAGTGAAGGAGTAAGGGCTGTTAGACTATGGGTATGAGAAAGCAACACGCACTTCCAAGTTGCTCAGCATTGTTACTATCCATAACATGACTTCAGCAGTACCAACAAGGACTTTTTAAAAATATTGGGAGGGGGGAATCCTCATTGTAAGCTAGGAGCTTACTCAAGTAATATTAAAATGCTGGACAACAAATGAACCAGGTAACACTGATGTGTAGAAACCACAGATAACAGACATTACTGAAACATTCTTCTCTTACACTCTTTAAACAAAATAACTGACGAATGTATGCAAAATATTAACAGAAACAATAGAGCAACACAAGGAAGGCTAGATTCTCTCAAAGGTGAACATTTGTTCCTCAAATCCAGTGCTAATGAGACTATAAATTGACAACAGCAACAGAGAGAGCTATGAGCTCATCTAGCTGGGTTGCCTCTTAGCATGGGTGATCCTGAGCTCAAAACTTCCTGTTACATACTCATAATGCAGGAGGCCCAGAAGACTTCCTCGTGAGAAAGCCATTAAGAGTAGGTTTATTGTAACAAAAGCTCCACGACACTGACTCAGTCTGCCTTAGACCATCTCAAGACTGCTAAACAAAGATTTCACCCTAACTGGTGATTACAGCAGACACAGGAACATGATTATGGTATTTCAGAGAGAGTCATCGAGCCCAGTATTTGCAAGAGCATGCATACTAACCTGCATATACTAGCAATTTACATTTCCAGAGTAAAGAGCAATTCATTTGTTTTAATTCACTTAATACTCTTTCTTTTGTAAATTTGTTAACACTGTAGAGTATCCACCTATCCAATTTCTCTAAATAGCTATTGTATTTGAATTAACTGAGTTCCTTTCAGCACTGTTAGCTGCCATGATTTGTTTGTGGAAGACTTCAACCCCCACTGCAACAAGCTCTGTACATACAGCTGGAATTTCACCACAGGATTTCAGATTCCCCCTGCCCCCTCCTCTTTTACAAGTACACCGTGGGGAGGTAGATACTAAACATCAGGGGTTTGTAATGATCAGATCACTAAACTGCCCAATGTAATATGAGGACACAGAGTGCTGTTCTTGTAAGATTAAGATTTCGGAGGTCTGCATTTCTTTGAGAAACTAAATGCTCTACCATGCATGTACTCTCACAGCAGCTAAAACATTGTCGTTTTGCCAGCATCTTCTTAACATTAATCCAGTTATTTCATCAGTGCCAATAATCTGATCATTTACCCCTCTGCGAGTCCATGCGACTGAACTGCTGAAATTGTATCTTGCCTATGAGCTTAGAGGTGAAAAATCAGCCATCTGAGAAACTACTCGCCAGCTGACTCCAAGATTCACCAAACGTCTAATCCACAAGCAATTAATCCCAAACACTTTGCAGTGATACTAGGAAATAGTTACAAAATGCCTTACTGCATTGGTTCCCAAAAGATTCAAGCAGAACAAACCTGTCCCATTTCATATTCTCGATTTCAGAAGTCTTGTGCTTCACTTCACAGCTGAGGAAGCTGTGCTNCGGATAACAGGAGGTGACCAGTCTTTAGGTTCCCAAGAACGTTTCAGAGCTTAGCTAGGGAAGTCCCTGAAGAGATACTCATTTATAAAAGGCAAGTAAATGTAACAATATCCCAGGACCAGGTCTGCTGACCTGAACAAAAGTGCCCTTACTTCCACAGCGAGAGGCCACTAAATGGATTGTTAACTGAAGGAAGTCCTGACAAAAAAAAAAAAAAAAAAAAACCCACCTGGGGAAAAAAAAGCAGGAAAGTGACTAAAAGCTATCAGTGGGTCCTAAGTTTTTCAAAGATTGTGGGAGATGGACATTATCTTCCTATTCTCCCATGGAAACTGTGAATTCATCTGCCATTTTGACAGAGCCCTGACAGCACAGAGCACATGTCCAGCTAGACATTTGAGACATTATCTGAAAGCCTTTTGAGGAAGACTTTTGGCTTTTCTTTGGGGCGCCCCTCATTAATATGGCTCTTTCTTAGAAATAAGCAAAATGTTTTCAACTGCTACATATCTGCTTTGGCTTCAGCCTTCTTGGAGGCAAGTCCTGCTCAAGATAACAGTATCCTCTTATCCTGGCAGTAGACTTCAAGATACTTACCATTTGTCATTAAATTCCACAGACAAATTGTTGCAGAAGACAGCAAGATAAGACCAGATCAGAGTGGATGTTATTTTTACCTGCAAGGGAACCTAATCAGAGTGATTCTGGCTCCACTACAGACTAAAAGCAATGTATGAGGTGAGGGAATATGTATCAACTATCTGAAGGGACCAATCTCAGATACAGGGTACTGGCTTTCATGTCATCACTAGCAGTCGTAATAGTTGAACTTTTTTGTCAGACAGGAACTTCAGCTTCTGAAGTCCCAGGATGCTACCTGGAGGGGCAAGAGGGAATCTAAGCCAAGGGAAGTAGCAACCTAAAGGATTAAAAACATGAAGCCAAGGTGAAAAACCTTCTGCTGCTGATATTACAATCAAAATATTCATCAGCAAAATACAGTATAACTTCTTTTGGCTAGATACATTAGCAGACTTCAGTGTACAACAGAGACTTTTGGCAGAAGAAAAGAAAGAATCATTAGAAGAATTGCAAGCATTAATGAAGGTGTGGAAAATCTGCCATTTGATAACAGACCTATGAAGTACAAATAATTATTTATTTCAGAAAAGTTTAAGTGGTGATTTGCTCCTAGTCTAAAGAATTAAAAGAAGAATGAGATTTCTGATAACAGGCAACTTTTTAATCTAGCAAAAAAATGCATAATGAGATACAACAGAGCAGAACCTCAAAGCTTAGACAAATTCAAATTAGAAATAAGCATTCATTTAAATTCTAAGTGACAGTAATTTACCATTGAAACCACTTACCTCATGATTTGGCTTATTATCCATCAGACAGACTCTCTGTATAAATACCTTTCCCAATACAGGTCCAAAAGTGTGCAAAATGTAATGGGAAAGCCTATGTAGGCAACAGACAAGATTAAAATCTACAAATCTATAAATTAATCTATTCACTCTTAGACCTTCTTACAGAGGAGTCGCAGCAGAGACTTGATAGCCTTCAGAGGAAAAATTAGAGAAGCTGAAATTTAAGAGTTCAGTATCAACACAGCATTAGCATGGGCAGAAATTAGATGAACTGAGTAGGCAAGAACCTTTTCAAAGAACTGAAAATTATCCCAAGTTTGTGGGTATTCAACCAGAACAGTTTCTCACATTACATTTTGATCCCTGTAGTAAAGCTTCTAAATACTAGATATCTCATAAGCAGGTTTAAGAAGAAATTTAAGGGGAGGGGGAAGTATTGGGGGAGAATATTTTGTACTTTTTAAAATTGGAATCATAAATAATGTTGTCCCACTTGGCAGAAAACAAAAGAAATCCTAGGATATGTAAACCTAACATTCCTCCAGTGCTAGTAGCCCTTCTGCTGCCTCCCCCTTTCAAAGAAAGGATCCACTCCATATACTAAGCAAATCTTAAACAAAAGCAAAAAACTCAAAAAACCCCAAGGTCAAAACAAAACTGAAAATCTGATTTATAGGCAGGACTGGGGATGAATACACAATCACAGATTGTCTATACACATTTCCTAAATGTTTTAGTAAAGATCTTCTTTAATACTATTTGTTTATCAAAAATCATTATACAGTAAAGGAATTCAACAGCAAACATCTCAAATGCTAAGAAATCTCAACTTTTCATATTAAAAGTTATGAAATAATTCAATATTCATAATTCAAAATCAGATTCAATAATTCAGTTGTAAGCCACCCCCAGAAAGATAACATATTACTTTCTATTAAGAACATTTTTGAATCTTAAATACCTCTGTACAAACCTCAGTCAATCCCAACGGTTTTTTTGGGGGTTTTTTTTGGTGTGGTTTTTTGGGTTTTTTTTTTTGAATCATCAGTAAGTGTTCCCTGGGGTAAAGCTCACACATAAACTACAGAATGTCTCCTGGTACTAAACCTTCTGTGAATCAGGCTTTTAGATACTTGCAACGCTCTAGCATCAAGACGTTCATACAACTCTGAATTATTTATTCACCAATCTTTGTGCAACTTCTCAAACACCAATGGAGACCAAGACTATTTCAGCTATTTGATGTTACATCTTCTCAAGTGGCTAAAGAGGCTATAAAGCACCCCATTGCTTAAGCCTGCCATCTCAGTTCCATTAGCAGTAAAGACCTCTCTATTCAAACTGCTAAGTAAATCCTCCGAGAGCCTGGGGACTGTTTCATGCTTGAAAGCAACTGTTAAGAATTTGACAACAACCAAACTGTTCCTATTTAATCCTTCTCCCAAGGTAAAAAGAATTATAGGTAAACATATGCCTTCATTATTTGCTTTGCTGCATTTCAATACTCAATCCCACACAAAATTGCCAGCCAAGGATTTAATGCAATCTCTTCTGTATTTCAGAGCTATTGCCTTTACAGAATGGAAGAACCTTAATAAGGGCTATAGAGTTGGTTAGCAAACAACTCTATTTTCTATAACACACACTAGAGATTTTGCAAAGGTAACTTTAATAATGCAAGGAGTTTTGGAATTTTTTTTTTCAAGTTAGGATTTTTCAGGTAAGCCAAAATAGTTGTTAATCCATTGAATCTGCCAATAAGTATTTTTCTTTTTAATTAAAAGAAACAAAATTAATCTATTACAGATTACAACAACTCTAGTTTTACTACATACAGATTTACATAAGTTTTCTTTTGGGTTAGTAATATGTATATTAATCAAACACTAGAATATCGAGGAAAGCCTCTTAGATACACTCTGGAATGCATTAAAATGAAAATTTCAAGCCTTCAGTCAGGTTAATTCAGAAATGAAAGAACTGCAAAGTTTTTCAAAGAGCCCAACGCTTTGTTACTCTCTTAGTGATGTACAGTGCTCTCGCCCACGCAGTCAGAGCATTCACTGTCTAATCCCTCTTCTTTATGAAAAATGTGAACCAATACAAATACAGAATAATGATTGAATGAAAATAAACACACAGTTATGTTCTGTTGCAACAGTCACTAATTGACAAAAGGAGCACAGACATCACAAAGCAGCAATTCCTACAAACAGCTGCCATAGTCCTGGTTGCAGCATCATTACAGCCATAAGAGTTCCAAAACAAAATGGTGCTATGTGATGGCAGGACTCTGCAGAGCAGAACAGCTAGGCTGAGCCATTGTCCACACTGGTCCTGACTTCAGAGTAACTGCAATGCAGTCTTCAAGGACTGGACACCCATTAGCATCAGTGGGTGATGCAACTCCTGTGTTGCATCTCCCGATTTAGTTTCATCCAGAAAGAATCCAAATTTGCAAGCTCCAGGAGGGTTTTGCAATGCGAACTGAGGTGCACAAACCAGCCAATTCCAAAGTTCATTTCAGAGGTACATTCCTGATTCAAACTGAAACATGAATGTAAGTGCTCCCTAAGAACGTAAGCGAGGCAAGGATATAAAGGAGAGAGAATAAGTGTCTTAACCCAATTAATAATTTTTTAAAATTAAAAAATAGTAATATTAAAAAAACAAAAAGCAGACAGCCTTTCAAGCACACAAGCCTTTATTCAGACTGCAGTTTTATGCAGTGCTGGAGACAAAACCAGGGCTAATATTAAATTTAGGAGTTTATTTAAGCAGGCAAAAGAAATTCCCAATTTAAAATGAAGGCTGTGAGCAACTCATTAGGCATTAAAAACCAAAGACTAAATCCAGATCTCTCATTAAATTTCATGGATTTGGACTGAAGGTACAGTACAGCAAAAGCACCATTTACATATAGCACAACAAATACATCCAAAACAATCTATACAGTTAGTAACATTCATACCATGTCAGAGGTCTTGTTTGACAATTATCCCAGTTTTACCAAGAAGCAAAAAGAGGAAGAAACATATTGTGGTTTATCTAATTGACATGGGACAACTAATCACTGGGAAAGTTAAACCCAAAAATCAGAACCTTGAATGCTAATGCTTATGTTGGAATTTAAAAACAAAATTCCCAAACCATACTGTACATCATTTATAGCCCAACTTTTTAGTTGGCAAAGCCTGTCATTCATACTTCCTACAAGCAGGTCATGAAAACAAACATGAGACTTGAAGACACTCAGACAGTTATTGTAGGGCTAATTATGCTATTTAATGGAAAAGAAAGCCTTCTTCCTAGCTTAATTTAAGAAACAAGAAAAAGCCACTACTAGCTTTGAAAGCTGCAGCTTTCCCCACTATTCAGTTAGGCTTTCTTTTTTTTTCTGCACATTCACACATTAAAACTTCTTGTTCTTTTCATAAACATTTAAATAACAAATTCCCTTTTCTGTTCTGTACTGCTTAAGGAAATGGGCACAGTACAGCCTTTATATTGCTGCTAAGCTTTTTTGCTATGTCAAGTCTCTACATATGTCTTGGTTGTGCTTAACACAGTAGTAAAGCACCGCTGAACACATTATGGCTGGAGCAGCAGCAGCAGATTAAAAGGTAGTACCTTAATAGCCATTACTTTTCTTTTACATCAACTCTTTAGAAAATTCTAAAACCCATTTGGCATTAAAAACATCATTCTTTTTCCTTTCCAACTTATGACATCTGTTTTAACCTATGCTTCCTCTACAATGACATTTGAGTACAGTACTGCACTAAATTGATACCTTTTGAAGGGAACAAGATATAACTAATAATACATCATCCCATCCATGTGCATGAAGAACCTCAAATGAGGACTTATGGAAGCTGATACTTAAGTAAATGTTTTGAGACTTTAATATATTTAGTGTATTTCAAGTTTCTTGTTATTCTTTCTGAGAAACACTGCTCTGCTGAGGAGCTTGCTTGTTAGCAAAGCTTTATTCTTACAGAAAAGAGTGGTAAACTAAGTGCAACACTAAATAGAATAAATGCATACAGCAAAATCCTTCATTCAAATGGAGATGGAAAAGGAAGGTGATGATGGGGAGCGAATGATCTTCCTTAGATGTATTTGCAAGGTTTTGTACATTTGTACACACTCAAAGTTCTATACTGTATCATCTGTATTTAGCAACAACCATCAAAAACATTGCACAGTATAATAAAATACTTCACACACACACAGAGTAGTCAAGTACAGAGCAAGAAAACAAACAAAAAATATCTTTGTAAACAAATGTAAACAACCAAGCACTTAATAGTGTCATTCTTGACACACTTGAAATTTTATGAAGGTTACTGCTAGACAGAGATTTCTGCTACATTATACATAGGAGATAAAGCTAACCAGAATCTTGTATGGATGGGTTTTTTTCAGAAGTTGTTCTAATAAAGCTGCTGTGATCCATGTTTTCGTCTCTGCACTTTCAACCTTTTCCCTTATCTTCAGCTTGTAGGCCTCTCCTGGGCCAAAAGCATCTACTGCTCTGTTTATACAGTGCCAGCCATGATACCTGCCTGGTTCTGAAGTACTGTCCTGCTACTCACAATGAATAATAACAGCTTTCTTGCTTTATATCTGCTTCCATGCTCCTTTTTTCTATGTTGTAGTATAGTATTCCTAAACAATAATCAACTGTTCCCTTACACTACGACAACACTGGGGGACAAGAAACTTGAGAGCTAGATGCACCACACGTCACTTATATCCCTCCTAAAAAATTCAAGACAGTATGAGGCACAACTCATTTCTATTCAAGCCCCTACATCTGTACATTTCTTTCTATAATTATAATATTGTATAGTCCACAAACAGCCTAAGCACTAAATGATACACTGTAGCTGTTGCTACGGGAGCAGTAAATTTACATGGGTGAAATCCAGCCANGGGGGACGGGGGGGGACTTCATTTCTTATGAAAACTTTACGTAAAATAAAGGTCCATACATTAAAGACGGCAAATATTTTTCAGCTTTTAGAACATTTATGACAATCGTTTTTTGAAAGCGCAGCAGTGACTCGTGGGCTACATGCCCGGTCACAAAGTACTTCAGCAAAGAAAAACACAAACCCAAAACCAGTTACACGAAAACTGTTTCACAACCAGTTTCACCGAGAACCATCATGCTTTACTTAGGTTAACTGCATTGCAGGTATTCCCATCTTTGGGTAATTCTAATAAACTCCTATCTCTGTCCCTTTTTAAGTCAATACGAGTACTCACAACAGCAAGAATTTTAGAGACTTTTCTGCAGAAAACGAAATGTGCAGAGGAGGTAGCGGTTTGTTCGCTGTTTTTTCCTAGCCTAAACACTTCCAGACAAAGAGTAAAAATAACAAAGAGACTTTATGCCAAAGCAGATCAGGGATAAAATCTTTCTGAAACACATCACTATTCTAGCGTAGAGATCTCTACATATAATCCAGTTATAATTAAGACCAGCAGCAAGTAATCTAACTATACTTTTCCAGAACTTACTTCCAAAGAACTGGCTGGTTTTGTCCATACACAGTTTTTGGAAAATGGAAAACATACTCTCAGCAAGTTGTGTACCAGAAAGTGAGCACAACAAACTCTATATAGTCTAATATTGTGTACCAAAGCCATAGCAAATTATTAATATCAGCCCAACTGATTTTATTAGAACTTCCTGTCATTATGTTAATAAAGAATTAGTGGCAAATTAGTAAGTCACAGTAGTCGCATTACAAGGCAGTGATATTGAGCATGATATTTTAAATGAGGCTGGTAAAAACGTACTTAAACAGAAGATTATTTGCACAAGGAGCTTCATAACTGATATGTCTTGTTTAATTAAAACAAAAATTAACCTAATTTTTTTCTGCTATCTCCCCACATCACTCCAATCTACACATAGCAGATAAGCATTCTAATCTACACTATGTAGTATTTGCTGAGAGGATTTTTTTAAATTTTACAAATTTCAAATAAAAGTTGCTTTGAAAAAGCTTACATTGCATAACCTTCCCCTAAACAGAACGTGCTTGATGAATGGGGAAAAATGTGAAAAGATAAAACTGTTATAAATGCCTGCCTTTAATTTTGGAGATAGATGTAAGTATGTGTGTGTGAATACACATATGTGCATACACACACACTCACTCTTATTGGACTTGTTTCCTAGCCATTTTTAAGAAGAGTTATCCGGAACTGTCCAGACACATATATTCTATAAAGTTCAATAGAACATAATACGGGTATCAACTAGAAGAAAGTATACTGAGCATACTGGAAAAGTACTAAGTTCTTCCACAGCATCTTCCAAATTAAATAAATAGTTCCTGTAGTAAATCATCCAACAGAATTAGATGGCAGGGATCGAGTTCCCTTTCAAATTCTACAGGTCTTTGCCACATGAAAGACTAGAAATCCAGCCCTCTTTCTACAATACAGTAGCTACCTGCCAACTGCAACCTCTCTTGCTGTGGAATACATGAAGTTGAAATATTGGAAAACAGAAAGTAATAAAGAAGCTTAAAGTAGTACATACTACTGCTGAACTAGAGATCAAGGCTGCTTGAGAAAGGAACAGTTAAAATTGCCCTGCTCTTACCTTCTTGGTTGTCTCATCACATCCTCAAACTGCCCTTCAAGTCCCACCTGTGCCTACAGGGTATATCATAATCTGCTTCCATCCTCACCAACCACTTCCCAACTCCGGTTAAAGCAAAGCTTCATATGTGTACAAATGTTAATAGTCTTATGCTATGCGTTGGCGATCAGTCCCTTACTACCAATTACAATCTGAACTGAAGATGGTTCTGCACCATCACAGCCTGTCACCCACACTGTAAATGCCACACTACAAGTGTTATTTCAAGGCCATTAGCCGTAACTACATCAGATCACATGGCCTCCTAAGAAGACTCTCAAGAGCATACAGTAATCTAAAGCTAAGGCTGCAAGCACAGCCAAAGGCAGAGATAGAGCCTCTCCTCCAAAGGCCCACCACTAGGTATACCCAGGAGGGTCTCCTCATGCAGTTAGTGAGACAACTGCATCATGAGAAGATGGAAGGGTTTTGCTGCATTGATGACTGCTGCTAATCTTAAAGATGAAGCATTGCCGATCCCTGTAACTGAGCTAACATGATCCTTCACCTTCCAAGGAACAGCTAGGTCTCAAGAAAGTCCTAAACGATCCTGTGATCAACACCTTACGCATTTAACATAAAAAGTGTAACAGTCATCTGATAAAAAATAGTATGGTAGCCTACCTCTCTTTATCAAATAACACCTAAGGAAACATGAAAACAGAACAGGCAAAATGTAATCAAAACTGTTTTGAAAGAGCATTTTGGTATATTAGGTATACCCACCAAATAACCAAAACATGTCAGACCTAGAATTTGAACGCTATAACCAGTGTAATAGGTCAACATCACGACTTTCATAATGCTGTGGGATACACATCTTTCTATAGTTCCTCCATTACAGTACTGTCAAGCTATACCAGTTACCAAAAAGAAAGTTGAAATAAGCCTTTCATGTTGCCTTAAATTCATGTATGTAAAATGCCACATTAGAAACCAAGCATTACATCCATGGAGATTTATTCAGCTCAAATACCTGAACTTTTGGAAATGCAATATTCACAAAACCTCAAGTCTTTCCTTTTGTCCATTTAATCTCTGCATTGGGAGGGGGGACACCTTGGGACACCTGCTTCGTATTTTTTAACCTTAAAATCATGTGACACACTTATATTTCTTATCTTATATATGTACCATTTCAACAATACTTAAAGAAATAAAAATACCTCTGGTTTTAAATTAGAGCATTCTTTCTTTTAAAATCTTAATAAAGAAGTTAAAATATTTAAATATTAACCCTGATAACCTTATTATTAGACTGAATGAAGAGCTCACAATGAACATACTGACAACAAATAGCAACTCACAATGTTTTGCTTATTCCAAGGTTGTATAGAATCGTAGAATCATTTAGGTTGGAAAGGACCTTTAAGATCATCGACTCCAACCATTAACCTAACACTGTCAAGTCCACCACTAAACCATGTCGCTAGGTACTACTATTAAAAGTTATAAACATTTTGCACATGCACATAGAATTCTGTCGTAACTAGAACAATATGACTAAAACATCTGAAAACTGGAAAAGCACCAAGATACCACCATTCTCTTCTTAGATTATTGTCAACATTTAAGAAGCATTCAGAAAGCAGCAGTTCAGTTGCAAATATTAGCTAAGCCAAGGTAATTAAAAGCTGTTTCTCTAGTCATTACAAACCAGTATTTGCAGTGACCCCTAAGGGGATTCTCCTTCACCCACATCACCGTGATAGAGAACCTGCTTTCCCCACTGCTTCCAGCATAACTTTAAAAGGAACAGAATAAAGAAATATTTCAATTATACAAAAAAAAGTATGCTTCCTTTACCAGCAATGAAGCATACCACAAGCACCATGCCCATGAAGCAGCAACTACATGAAAGAAAATGATGGGAGATCTAAATAACATAAATTTGGAAAGTGTCTGAGAACAAAAAAAAAAAAAAAAATTTGGAAAAGGTCTGAAAAAAAAAAAAAAAAAAAAAAAAAAAAAAGTGAAAAAAGTTACAGAGCCTATTAAAAAATACACAATCAAAACCATATGGATTGGTATTTGGCTATTAGGTCTGGGGTCTATTTACAATTTAAGCACAAGGAGGTAGATGAAGTGGTATACTTAATATTCTTGCTTTGAGATCTTCTGAAAAATTAAACAAAGGACATTGCCTAGCTTCTGTTTTACTCATGAATTCACTCTTCAGAGATGTATTGGTGCAAAGTAAGAATAAATCAGTGTAAGAGTGCCTATTACAGCCCTAAGCAGCAGCATTTGAATTCAAGAGATGAGAACTGGACTGTATAATACCAACAAAGAGGGGGAAAGAATCACTGAAGGTTAAACATGGAAAAAATAGGAAAAATTAAACAGTCACAACAACTGTCATATTTATGCATGCTCATCTAACTTTGAACAGCTGTGGCAATGTAATTCGCACCAACAGCAACAAATTTTTGACTCTGTGTGTACATCTTTCACACTGTCTCTTGGTTTTTTATTGTTGTTTCTTCAAGTTACTAAGACACCAACAGCAGGAACAGTTACTGCAAGCCCCTAGTAACAGACGCAGGGGAGAAGGGGAATCTATAATAATAATAATAATCTTTTGACCAACTCAAAAAGATTCCCTTGAATCTACTGCAGAAGACAATTAAGAGTGAAGTATAATAACCACACAGTATAATGAAATCAGAAATTTAAACCCGTTTAAAATACCTCACAAGATACACCAAAAAAAAAACCCAAACAAGAAAAGGAATTTACAGTATAAAGCACCATAAAGACTATGAAGATACTTTTCATAGTGCAGTTTGAACACCTTTAAGCTGGGCCGTTTGCTCTGCTTTGCAAGTGGCGTGAACCACCAGTGCTGTTTCATACGCAGAGCCTTTCAAGACCCTCCTCTTGGTAGCTAGTACAGAACTGCCAGTACAATGTAAATTCACACCTTAACATAGTGTACAGTAAATTTAAGCGTAAACAAATCCTAAAAGCAAGACTATTTACTGTGTTTTTCAAATAGTTATCCACATTGTCAGTGTGTATTCAAAAGGGAATTAGTGCCATCTGAATTCACACACTGTAACTCCTGAGCACTCCTCTCCTGATGTGCATAGGTGCAGCATTACTTCTCGTTCAGCAGCATTTCTTGATCTATGTCCCAGAGATCTGAAGAGATCATGAGCTAATGGTTCCTTCTAGCCTTAAACTACATTATGTTGTGCATTCGCAGCAAACCCAACGAACCACTGGCATTCCACTAGGTACTTAATAAATATTTAAAATCAAAAAGGTAATTTAGTCATAATACATAGGGTTTTTTCTGCAAAAGGCAGAATTATATTTTAAATAATTAATTCCACGTAAATGTACCCATAAAAGGCTATCTGCAACACCAAATCATATTAAAAGCACCAGTTCAATCACACACTCCCCTACAGAGCTACAAAGAAATGGAAGACCAATTAAACAAGTTATATTGCACAAGCACCCAGGTAAGATCCAAAATCATGTGTCAGTCACTAAACTTACATACACCATAGAAATATTTTTCACTGATGATGTGACAGTATACAAGATTAAAGCATTTTCCCACATTCGCCTGAAGAACTCAAACACCTAAAGTAAATATATAGAACTTTCATAGTTGTAGCAAATCAGTTTATTTTAATAATGTAAATACATGTTATATTTCATTAAAATAGGTACAATTGCATTAATATATTAGCTTAAGTTCAACAGTATATCTTACCTATATATAGATACACCTATCTCATGTCTTCTATAATGACAGTGACAACCCACATAATCACATATACAGATCTACCAGCCTATTTTGAAATATCAGTTATTTGCTTTGTACATTCAGCCTGCTTGAGAAGCGGATTGAGCATCAATGATTATGTTTTTTAAGCTCACTGTGTGGGATTTTCTGTTTATTCATTTGGTTTTTTGTTTGCTTTGTTTTTCAAGTTACAATCACTATTACTTCCAGAGGACGTCAGAAAGGAAAGAAGAGCAACACATTAGCCTCAAACTTTGCCCCAATGCGGTTTTGCCAGTATTGACAGGCCGGATAACACCAACTAAGTGAGTAAACAAATCTATTTTAATTTCATGCTCAATTAAAAACACAGTGGGTTGCCCAGGCTGAGAAGGGTGCAGAAAATTTAAAAAAAAAAAAAGACAAGTTTCCAATTTTAAAGAATTTAAGGGCAAACTATCTGTGTAACCTATTACATAAGCCCATTGCAAAGAAAGAAACAACGCAATACCTACTTATGGCTGATATGCATACAAGAACTTGAAAAATTAACTTGACATCCATTACAGAAGCAAATCTACCTGCTAGAGCGAAAAATGCATGCATCACCAGGTGCCCAAAAAATAAAAAAAGCTCTTCAGACATCATGTAATTTGTTTAGTTGCAACATACTGTGAGTAGTTTTTATGAAATAAACTGAAAACGTTAAGTTTGTTGATGGCTCTCTTTCATTTCATTTTTCCCTTTCCTACACATAATAAATGAGATAAATACTTCTGTATGTTCCACATCCCACACACATTTGTTTTTCCTTTTTCTTCTCTCTGGCTCTGTTCTCAACAATTTCTTGCTCTTTTGCTTTGCAGGGTTTTCCATCCTGT